>NGKF01000010.1:635271-670190 GCA_002162555.1 Monilinia aucupariae
GGGGGTTAGAACACGTGGGGTTTGAGGATGAATCGAAGTGTACCCAAGAGATTTTGTTCATCTTTATCTTCATTTTTTCATTTTCATTTTCGGATTTTTTAATTTCTTCGCTTTCATATACCCATAGTTATATTATATTCTAATTATTTTATTTACTGAGTATCTTGTCGTTGAATGATGAGTAAATATGTTGAGATTGTTGCTATGGTAGATAGGTAGAGGTAGAGATAGGTGGGTAGGTTGGTAAATAGGTAGGTGGATGGGTAAGTGTATTGATTGATACTATACTCGTGCTCTACTTTAGATGAGTAGATGAGTTAGATGAGTTAGATGAGTAGATGAGTAGATGAGTAGATGGATGAGTATTTTCGGATTACTAGAGTATAGTATAGGTATTAACTAATTACATCATCGATGCGAAGTTATTATTCTTATTATTGTTCATATTGATGGGATGGGATGATCTTTATGGATCTCGAGGGCTTTGGTCTGATTTTGTTTTGTTTTGGTTTGTTTTCTTTTGTCTTGTCTTGTTTATAATGTTTATAATGTTAGTAATTAGGGAGAGAGGAAGAGGAAGAGGAAGAGGAAGAGGAAGAGAGAGGGAGAGAAAGTATAAGATCGTAGTTGTGAGTATAAATAGTAGATGGCATATACGAGTAGATACGAGTAGATTATAAGATATCCCTTATATATACGAGTAGAGAGAGCATCTAAGCTTAAAAGCTTGAAAGGGGGGTTCGCAGTTTTGCTTTTCTCTTTTGATCGATTAGATGAGACGAGATGAGATGAATGGGTGGATGGATGACGACTATCGACTATCGATTATACTATTGATGATTATACTCTTGTTATTATTCTTGTTGGGGCGATACTATTGATGATTAGACATGGCTGTGTATGGTTAAACGCTGGGCGAAGTGGGAGATGGCTGGGAAAGAGCTGATCAGTCAAGGATGCCGTTACCATGACAACCTGGTACACCCGCCATTCCATTTCGTGGAGAGATGGGTTCCACTTTGGGCGGATGCCTTGTCTTCCTTGCCTTCCTTGCCTTCCTTTCCTTGCCTTGCCTTGCCGTGCCTCGCCTGGCCTTGACGAGAAATATTGACGGCGCGTACTCTACACCCTCCACTCTCGTCGGTCTCGTCTGTCTGTCTCGTCTGTCTGTCTCGTCTGTCTGTCTCGTCTCTCTCTCGTTTTGCTGCTACTTCCTGTTCTTTGAAAAGGTAATATTGATATCGATGATATTGAAAGAGGAGAAGAGAAGAAAAGAGAAGAGCAAAAGCAAACGCTTCTAACAAGACGAGTTTCTAATCCATCCATCCATTCACTCACTCACTCATTCATTCATTCGCTTCGCACTTCCACCTCCGACCTCCCACCTCCCACCTCCACCTCCACCTTTACAATTTCCCCAAAAACGCCATTCATGGGAGAATAAAAATATTCGCATTCCCCAAAGAGCTGGATTGGCGCATTTCTGGTCGCAATTTTAAACCCGCCCTCCCCAAAAAAAAACAAACAAACAAAAAATATATCAAACATAATTAAAATATGGATCGCTCAAATACTCCATCGATGCCCCCGATGTACTCAGAGACATATCCGGATGAATATGATCAGGTACCCGCAGGACACAATCGACATGGCTCAGAGATTCGTTTGTTGACTTCCTACGATGATCCCGATACCCGTCCGTATGTAGCACCACCACTCGCACCGCGAGCCCTTGAAATATCTCCTAGGAAACCCCTTCACCCTGTTGTTGTTGTTGCTTCTGCTTCTGCTGCTGCGACCCCAGAGCATCATCTTGCGTCTCTCAAGGAAGAAGAAGAAGAAGAAGAAGCAGAAACAGGAGGAAAAGAGGAATCCATCCCCAATTGCAAGTTGCAAAAGGTCAAGAAGATACTATCAACAGCTATGGATGCCAGTCACCCAGTCGATATCGCGCATCTGCTGCCAGTTCTTCCCGATGGTCCCTCGCGGAGAAGATCTCCGAGGCACCCTCCCGCTCAATCTCCTTTGTCTTCTTTGGAATCCCAATTGAAAAATAAAAAAAGCTCACATATAGGAAATACTAGGCCTTCCTCGGATCGCAGATCTTATCAAGCTTCTGTGATGTCAACGGACTCATATGATGACCATAGAAGACCTCCATCGATAAACACATACGACGACCACAGAAGACCCCCTTCGATTAACACATACGACGATCATAGAAGACCGCCTTCGATAAACACCTTCGACGATCGACCCCCATCCATAAATACCTACGACGATCACCGAAGAGCTCCATCGATTATTGATACCGCACCAGATTTACCTCCTCCAGAAAGCGCATATCGCCCATATTCTCCTCTACAATACTCTCCATCAGGTCGAGCTTCTCCAACACGAAGTTGGTCCCCAATCAGAGAAAGTAACTCTTCGGAATTCAACGTACCGCCCCCAATGGCTTATCATTATGAACCATCTGATCTCAATGGAAGTCCAAGACCCGGGACACCCTCAACGGCTTATGGAGGGAATCCCAGAAGGCCATTACCCCCAGCTCCTTTATTTTCATCCCCTGGGGGTCGTCCGCATTTCGGAGATGACGCGACCATTCACATACCGCTCGAACATTACGACGAAGAACCATATGATGATGATGTTTATGGCCCGGAAAAATCGGATTTAAGCAGAAATATGAGGTCAAGGGGGTCATATTCAAGCCTCACGGAAGATACGGAAAGTACTAAGGATTACGAACATTATGGGCCGGCACCTTCAGGAAAGCAGGAACGAAGAGGCGCCAATAGGACGACTCAAATGACGAAGCGAGAGGTTAAGCTTATTAACGGAGAGCTCATCCTGGAGTGTAAAATTC
Source organism: Monilinia aucupariae (assembly GCA_002162555.1). Lineage (NCBI taxonomy): Eukaryota > Fungi > Ascomycota > Leotiomycetes > Helotiales > Sclerotiniaceae > Monilinia > Monilinia aucupariae. The sequence continues at coordinate 638,144 of NGKF01000010.1, forward strand.
CTACCATCCTTTACAGTTTCTTACCTCGAAGGGATGAAATCGAATTCACACACATGCGATATACAGCCGTCACCTGTGATCCGGATGATTTCGTTGCGAGGGGTTACAAATTACGTCAAAATATGGGAGCAACGGCCAGGGAAACGGAACTTTTCATATGTGTTACCATGTATAACGAGACGGAGATTGATTTTACGAGAACGATGCATGCTGTTATGAAAAATATCTCACATTTCTGCTCTAGATCGAAATCTAGAACATGGGGAGAAAATGGTTGGCAAAAGATTGTCGTGGCTATAATTTCGGATGGAAGACAGAAGATTCATCCAAGGACACTCGATGCCCTTGCGGCGATGGGTGTATATCAAGATGGCATTGCCAAGAATTTGGTCAATGGTCGCGAAGTGCAGGCTCACGTGTACGAATATACCACTCAGGTTTCTCTGGATTCAGACCTCAAGTTCAAAGGGGCTGAAAAGGGCATTGTTCCTTGCCAGATGCTCTTTTGCCTCAAGGAGAAGAACGCGAAGAAATTGAATTCGCATCGCTGGTTCTTTAATGCTTTTGGAAGAGCTCTCACGCCAAATATTTGCATCATGTTGGATGTGGGTACCAAACCGGGCGGCAATTCGCTTTATCATTTGTGGAAGGCTTTCGATACCGATTCCAATGTCGCGGGTGCTTGCGGAGAGATCAAGGCCATGAAGGGAAAGGGGTGGCTGGGACTTCTTAATCCCCTGGTGGCTTCTCAGAATTTCGAATATAAGATGTCGAATATTCTTGATAAACCTATTGAGAGTGTGTTTGGGTATATTACCGTTTTACCTGGTGCATTGAGTGCATACCGGTATCATGCCTTACAGAATGATCACACGGGTCATGGTCCTTTGAGCCAATATTTCAAAGGAGAGACTTTACATGGTCAAAATGCAGATGTCTTTACGGCAAATATGTATTTGGCTGAAGATCGTATTTTGTGCTGGGAATTGGTGGCGAAGAGAGATGAAAGATGGGTCCTGAAATATGTGAAGGGTTGCACTGGAGAGACGGACGTACCAGGCAAGTTATCACATTTGGATTGCTCTGGACTTTTGCTAACCATCTCTAGATTCTGTTCCTGAATTCGTGTCCCAGAGAAGAAGATGGCTTAACGGAGCTTTCTTCGCAGCTGTTTATTCTTTGGCCCATTTTAGGCAAGTATGGCATACTGATCATACCTTCGGACGAAAGATCCTCCTTCACGTCGAATTCATCTATCAGTTCATTCAGCTACTCTTCACTTATTTCTCCCTGGCCAACTTCTACCTCACATTCTACTTTATCGCTGGTTCGCTATCGGTAGATAATATGGATCCATTCGGTCATCATGTCGGAAAGTATATCTTCTACGTCTTGAAATACATTTGTATCCTCCTCACAGCCACACAATTCATTCTATCTATGGGAAATCGACCACAAGGAGCAAGAAAATTGTACTTCATGTCTATGATAATTTACTCGATAATCATGATATATACCCTCTTCGCCACCATTTACATCGTCTACCGACAAGTTCACGATAATGCTGAAAGTCTCGTAATCGGCAATAACCTCTTCACCAACCTCGTTGTATCTATCTGCTCCACACTAGGTCTCTACTTCCTCATGTCCTTCCTCTACCTCGATCCCTGGCACATGTTCACCAGTTCCGCATCCTACTTCGCCCTCCTCCCAAGTTACATCTGCACGCTCCAAGTCTACGCCTTCTGCAACACCCACGACGTCACGTGGGGAACCAAAGGCGACAACGTCATGTCCACGGATCTCGGCGCTGCCTCGGGCAAGGGACAAACGGTCGAACTCGAGATGCCCTCGGAACAACTCGACATTGATTCCGGCTACGACGAAGCCCTCCGCAACCTGCGCGATCGTCTCGAGGTTCCCGTGGCGCCCATCTCGGAATCCCAGCAGCAGGAAGATTACTACAAATCGGTTCGCACGTACATGGTGCTCGTCTGGATGATTGCGAATGGGATCTTGGCCATGGCGGTCAGCGAGGCGTACGGGCCGAATCATCTGGGTGCGAATTATTACTTGACGTTCTTGCTGTGGGCGGTGGCGGCACTGGCGCTCTTTCGCGCCATTGGGAGTAGTGCGTTTGGCGTCATCAATTGCATCGAGGCGGTGGTCGAGGGGAGGATTCGTTTGAGGATGAAGGCGCCGAAGTGGATGGGGGGGTGGAGTAGTAGGATTAGTGATGGGATGAGTAGTGTTGGGAGTGCGATCAAGAGGGGTTAGTTTGGGGGGGTTTTGTTTGCTGATTTTTATGTTTCTCTGGGAAGGTGGGGATGGGATTGGCTTAAATGGAATGAAATTAATAAATGAATGAATTGGGAGGGGTCTTTTTTGTTTTCTTAATGGAAGAGAGGCTGGGCTTTAAGAGGATATGCGGATATGTGAGAGAGACAGAGAGAGATGGGGAGACGTTTTTGATACCATGGGAACGCTGAGTCCTTTATCTTATACCCACCACGGAAGCAAAGCATGGAAGGATGGATGGAAGGAAGGATGGATGGAAGGAAAGGAAATATACCTCGGAAGGGAAGGGAATGGTAATGCTTGTATGCTTGTATGTATGATTGGATGGATGGTTGGATGGATGGATGAATGAAATTGGATGGATGGGTTTTAGGAATTTCAATTCATTTCAATTCAATTCAAATTTTGTAATTTGGTAATTTGGTAATTTGTTCTTTCTTCGATGAATTGATTGATGTGATTTGATTGGATTGGTTGGATTACTTTTTGATGAAAATACATTTTATATGATTGTAGAAAGGTATATGAGAAAATAAATCAATCAGTCGATAAAATTATAAAATTATAAAATGATACAGGTATCCATCCATCCGTATTTCCATGAATGGTTTGGGTGAGAGGTGAGGTTTGGGTAAGTGATTAATCTTCATCTTCTTGTTCATCTTCATCATTCATCAAGGTTAAAAAAAAAACACCATTGAGATATCATCGTTATCAAGTTCATACTGCCGTTGTAGTATTTATTACCCTTTGCCATAGCGTGTATCCAAAGATCATGTATCCAAAGATCCAAATGTGTATCGAATTCCCCCTCCCGGCCTCCCCATTCACACCCCCTTTCCCTCCGCCTCCCCATTCACCTTCCATATCGGATAGGTAGACCCAAGCAAACTGTCAACGACCAACCATCAACCATCAACTAAACAAGCGAAAGCCATCCCTCGACTCCTCAATCCCCCTACCCCTTACTCCCCCATCCCATCTAACATCCCAGTTCCGCAAAACTAAAACCAAATCTAACCACCACCGCTTCCGGCACCTCAACCTCAACCTCAACGTTTCCCACCAATCCCCTGCCCACTCAAACTCTCACCCACCCCCACCTCCCTCGAACTACTCGAACTCCTACCAAAACCCACCAGCTCCGGACTAACCCTTCCGCTCACCCCACTCGTTAAAGGTTTATCTCCCCCCTTTCCCTTTTCGTTCGGTGTTACACTTCCACTTCCACTCCCACTCAAACTCGCACTTCCATTCAAAGGACTATTTTCTCCCCCATCACCACCCCCCACGATTAAATCACCACCTCCCCTCACCTTTCCCACCACCATGCCCTTGGCTACACTCTTTACAATAGCGCGTCTACTGACACCTGTTGCATCGATATAAACCAATCCTACATTTTTAAAGCCGCCGCTGACGTTACGAGATATATCACCTGCTTCAGGTCCATATTTATGTTCAACAACTGTTGTCGCAGCTGTGGATGTAGAAGCTAGGAGATTACGACCCGCTTGGTCAATTCCGTCGGCTATGGTAGAGAATGCCATCATGGATTTATTGAGAAGTCCGGGTTTATATTCTTCAATGGGCTTTCCATCCGGACCGATCCCTTTGTGCGCTCTTTGCGCCGCGTTGCGCTTGGCGAGGGAAGCACCGAGATTTTGCGCATATTTGGTTACTTGGCCTACCGTTTTTGCGGAAAGACCTGCAGCGCCTTCGGTGAAGGTATGGACACGGCGAATGTTGGTGTGAGTGGTGGGAGTAAAGGTCATGGGTTTAGTGGTAGGAGCAGATTTAGAGGTGTAATTTTCAGCTTGAGATGTAAGGGTTTTGGATACGTAGGAGGATGTTGTTACGATGAGACGGGAGGCCATGGCAGCTTTGGAGACGAGGGTCGAGGATTTGTATGCGGGATGCATGGCCATTTCCAAGTAGGCTGGGGAAGCGGGGGCAACCCCTATGTTTAGGGATCCATCTTGAGGAAGGGTAATCTCGACAGGATCTAAGGAAGAGTAAGTATACTAGGAGTTTGAAGGAGAGGATGGGGGACGAGAGGAACGGGATACAGACCTTTCGATCCAGGTTTCATCTTCGCATCTTCAACCACATGAAACCCTTCTCCTAATTCCCCAACCACACTACCATTCTCCTCATCGATCAACACAATTTGCCCACCAGCATGAGAGCTAGAACTTCCAGGAACATAAGCTTCTCCTGGCGCAAAGTCCGATGGGTTGTATGCAGGCACAGTTTCTTTTATAGATTTCGGCTTTCCCTTTCGCGGATGAGATGATGGTGGTGGCGGTGCGCGCTCCAGGAAAGCTGTGCATTGTGCCAAGATGGTCTCAAAAGTATCGACATCATCTTGATTGACTTTCGAAGCTCCCACGATTGGGAATTCGATCTTGGTAAAAACGCCACTGTCGGGCCCCAAGTCCCATCGTGGGATCAGGTAGCTGCTGGGTGGCTGATGGTATATTTGCGTCGTCGCTGGGAGGGGCAGATCGAGCTCCGGGGGGAGGTGAAGATGTAGGTAGAAATCTTCTTCTGGGGCTTGAGATTGAGGATCTGCGATTGAGAGGCCGGAGAAGGGGGATGAGGTCGGCACCATCAAGAGGGAAAGAGTTTGAGGTCCATTGGGTGTGAGAGATTCTTCTTTGCCATTTTCGATATGATATGCACGGATACCATTGATGGCATAGAGAAGTTTGGGGTCCTGTATGGTATTAGAATCTGCGAACGGGCAGCCGAGAATAGAGATCAAAAGGACCTTACATTATGTCCTGACGCCATCTCGATGATTGGTCTGTCCAATATGGTATCCAAATGCCCTGTGCCGTTTGTAAAATACGAGTAATGAAGGATGAATCACGTCTCTCTACCTTGCGATACTACTCTGTGCTGTAATTAAGGGGTATCTGAAGAAGAAGAAAAGAAAAACCGACAGACAAACCGACGAAAAAGGAAGCAAAGTCAAAATCACTTATCTTTCGTGAAGGAATGACCAGACACAGTCGTGATCAAATCCAAGAGAGCGGCTAATAATTATACGCGCCTCAAACGGTTGGTGGCTAAGAGAAGAGAGAAGAGAGAAGAGAAGAGAAGATTGAATCAATACGAGTAAAAGCAATGATGATGACGTAAGGTAAGGAGAAGGAGTGGTGGAGGGAAGGTGGGAGGTTATTTAAAGTCAAGGCGCTTATATCATTATTTGACACTTTCCCATCATCATACTGTTATATATATGAGATCCTTAATATCTTCCCATAACGAAGTGGTGAACTGATTGAAAAAGTAACTCAAATCATTCTACGAGGTACAAGAGGGAGAAAAAGAAAAGGTTAAAAGCAGCTCTAGATCAGCCATCTACTCTCGTTCATTCCAGACCAGGAATAAACAGGAATAATGATAATACGATACGATGCGATGCAATGACGAAGGGGAAGGGGAAGAGGAAGAGGAAGGATTGTAAACCTGAATATTTATATCTATTCAAACCGGGTAATGAGGTTTTCCTCAATCCACGAGAAAGGATTCGAAAGAGCGAAAGAGTCTTGTTGAGGTTATGTGTGATGAGGCTTTCTTGGGTTGACGTGAGGTTATTCCCAGAGTGGGATGTCTTGGGCATGGCTATCTATTTCAGTGTAGGTAGTTGATTCAAGATTCCTCTCATCCAAAAGGCATTCCGATTGGATGATTGGATGATTCTTTCTGTATATATATATCCTTTCTCTTTTTATAACTTGACCTAAACTTACGAGTATATTTATACTCAAATAAGTAATAATACAAGCAATCAATCAACCAACTCCTCGTACTTTTCCCCATTCATTGATTCATCCATCCATCCATCCATCCCAAGAAATAAACGTGTAATCAACATCAACATCAACATCAACATCAAGCTCTAAATCTATACTCATATCTCTCTTCATTGTACGAAGAAAGCTCAACTCATACGAGTACCTCCTTGTCTACACCATCCACCATCCACCTACCATCTCAACACACAAATATCCCCCCTCGACTTCTCGCTCGTGTACTGTACTCTCGAGTCTCGATGTACTCTTTATGGAGAGTATATCTGCATAAGTACTCGTAGTATATACATAATGCAGCTGCATACATATATACACGAGTACTCGTACAAAGCAATAGTGATAACCAACCCGTGGAATGATACTCCATATGCACGTGATCGCGCGGTAGTCGAGTAAACTCCACTCTAGAGTACAGCGCTGACATCTCAGCTCTTATATCTCATCTCACCTCATCTGTTAGCTGTTAGCTGTTAGCTGTTGGCTATCAGCTGTTGTCAAGAAAAAGAATATAATTTCTAATACAAGTACTCTAATACTCTAATACGCGTATAAACAAATAAATAAATAAATAAATTTCGATTAATATAAACGAGGTGATACTCGAGTACTCGTATAATGAATGCAACATACTCGTGTACATGTACAAGTACAACCACATGAAGCCTTTTGCGTAGCCTGAGATGTATGATACTTTGTAGTTCCGAATATCGTGTTGTGTGTGTGTGTGTAGGAATTGAATATGTATAAGTAAGTAAATAAGATACATACTCGTAAATAGAACAGAATAATATAATATTAAGGATGCTCAAGTATATCTACAAGCACCTATCTAATTATACACATATTTATACTCTATACAACCAAATCCCTCCTCTCAACCCAGACCCCAAATCCCCAATATGAGTAAAGGTTGAATCGATCCTCAATCCTCACATCCATCCACAGCCTCACCTCCCCTCCCCTTCACCCATACCCTCTCACCCACCCTCACCTCAACACCCCAATCGCGAAACGATACTCGAGGATGTCGAAACGAGATATACCACCTATGTACACGAGCATGTCCCCAATTTTCAACCTCATCATCAGATGGTGATGTCACGTGCGAAACACGGCACGTGATACTCGTCTCGTGAGTTGGAGGGATGAGTGGGGGTTCCCCGCATCGCTTTTTGGTAAGGGGGGGAGGGGGAGGGAAGGAAAGAATGGGAAATAAGGGGATGGTTGTGGGAGAGAATGGGGTTGATGGGGTGTGGGATGGGGATGGGATGGGTATGGGGTTACGAATAGTATGAGGAAAGTGTTGGGTTTGGTGAGGATTTTAAGAGGGAAGGGAAGGAGAGGAGAGGAAGGAGAGGAAGGAATAAGAGTTTGGTTTTGTCGGGTTTTGCATGGACTTATTTACTTTCTCATATACTCGCACTTTTACTTATATACATGTATATATTACAATAATAAACCAACCCCGAAAGATTCCCGCTCAATCCAGACCCAATAGATGGAGAGATGGAATTTTCGTTTGGCCTTTGACTCGGACGGGTCTGAGGGGTATCTGGGTTGAAATGTTGTGTATGCCGGATATGGAATTTGGGCTGGGTATTGGTTGTACTGGTACGAGTACTGGAGTATGTACTTTGTATGTATGGATGTTTATTTATTTATTGTAGGTGTTTAAGTGGTGATGATGATGGTGATGATGGGATTATTGTGATGTATCTATTTCCTTTTCTTTTCTTTTCTTTTCTTTTCGAGATTCGAGATTACTTGATGGGGAATGGCATCGCGTGGAGATTGGAAAAATCCCTTTTAGGTTCTCGCTCGAAGTACGGATGGGATTTATGGTTTCATTTACGTCGAGTGGGTGGCTGATTTTGGGCACGACAGGATGGGGAGGTAATTATTATATATATACAGAAGTTGTCCCCGATGCCACACTCGAGTAGTGTGTGAATATACGAGTAGAAGAGAAAGAGGAAGAGAAAGAGGAAGAGAAAGATGTCTTGGATTGTGGGATGCCACTCTAGAGAGATAGAGCGTTGGTTCTACGAGGTGCGAGGTGCGAGGTGCGAGTGAGAAGTACAGATAATGTATATGATCATGCAGTCAAGGAGGGATAATATAGTCGTCGTAGTCGTCGTCGTACTGATCCCTCTCCTCGTCCTTCCGATGATTCTGCAAAGCGTATTATTTATTCCTCTCCCCTCCTCTCCTCTCTCTCCGTCCAGAGTCCTCCAGTAGAGGATGTGTCGAAGCACGAGGACTCGGATGATATTAAAAACCCCTTTATCCGGCCGAGATGGCGAACTTCGCTTTGACTCGGATCTTTTCTTCAACCTTTCTCCAGCCCCTACTAACCCCATCGGACTGAAAGATCCGATCCATTGATTCGGATATATTTAGGATTTGACGATGCTCCCATCTTGATCTTTGAGGGCACCAGGTCGTAATGGATTGGTTGGAAATCGATGGATTCGATGGACTGGGTTTGGATTTTTATGACTGTAGTCAGATGATTTTAGATATACTCTGACTGTCCCTCTCCCTCTCCCTCTCCCTCTCCCTCCTCCGCCCTCCTCCCCCTCCCCTTCCCCCCTCTTCGTTCCGAAATCCGATCGAGGACTAGAACACCTACCTGGAAAAGTAGACTAAAAACCAAGTCACCCACCGACCACCAGGACCGAAAGTCAAAGTTTCTTCTCGTTTCGCTTCATTCTTTCCTCGTACATGCCATGCCATGCCATGCCGTTCCTCATCCGCCCGTGAATAGGAAATAAATAATTCATCAACAGTTTCATGTTTCAATTTCCATCCGAGTACTTGTAGAGAGAGAGAGAGAAGGCAAGCAAGCAAGCAAGCAAGGAGACCAGTATCAACCATAGCATCGCATCTCTTTCAGCTCATCAATCCACTCATCAATCCACTCATCGCTTCCTCCATTCAATCAATCCATCACTTCATCACTCATCACTTCATCACTCATCCAGGTGGACCTTTACTCCTCGACACTCTACAACCCTCCACCATTACAGTATATCTTCCAATCCATCAATCACTCAGTTAGTCAGTCAATCACATCATTCACATCAATCAAGCCGTTCATCCATTCATCCATTCGTTCTTTCTTGATGGCCGAGAAAGCAAGAAGAGATCAATTCATCAACGTATCGATTTATCCGTTCCAACGACGACGACAACAACAACCACAACGACGACAATAACAACAACAAGAGGAAATTAATTTATTTCATTCTATTTCTTTTTATTGTCACTTTCCTTTCCACCTGCTCCCCCCTTCCAACAAACCAATCCAACGATCCCCCTCCAACTACTCCCTTCGTACCATTCTTCCTCTTGATTGTCCAATCATTCAGATCACAGCGGCTTGCTTGGTGTTCCTCGAACCGGATTCTCGCATTGCATCTGCGGCATTCGCTTCGGCGTTACACCCCCAAGCTACTTACAGCGTGGACGATTACCACTTGGAAAGGCCTACCAGAACACCATCCCACCGAATCTGCAGCAACCCAGCCATCCCTCCATCTCCCTCCTGGATGAGAAAAGTAATTTGATTTCTCAACCTTTCTAGACCATTTTGAGGAATAATAATTAAATAGAATCCCTTCTCCATCAAGAAGTTCAGGGTCTCAAGGGACCCCCCCCAACCGCAAACATTCCCTCACCTCACTCTCTCGCCGCGATACTATCGCCTTCTGCACCACCTGATTCGGAATCGGCAGTTGGTGTCTCGCGATCATCTAGTCCCAAACGTTCACACGCTGAAGCTTTCTCGGCGACCGATCCATCGTACCTTCATCCCGCTTCACCCAAACAACATCGGCCCAACATAACTTCAGCCGGAGCCACCAGCCCCGGCGCATTGGGCGCCAGCGGCCTAGGAGTTGATGATGGTAACGGTGGTGGTCGAGGTGGGACAGAGGAGAAGAAGCCAACAAAGAGTGAGTCCCATCGTAAACATGTCTTCCCGCGAGTGGTATCATCATGCTAATGTCGTTCGTGTGAAGTGGTACGATCTAGTATAGCTTGCGCACGATGTCGGCGGAGCAAGGTAAAATGTAAGCAGTGCACATCGCAAACCCACACTGGAGACCATCATTAATCTCAAGCTCAGGTGTCAACACGGGTGTCAATTCTATATGTAGGGCATGCGAATCCTCAAATAGAGAGTGCACGTATCCTAGCGCCGCCGCTTCGACACCCAAGAGACTCGATCCACCGATGGGCATAAAGCTTGAGGGCGAAAGTGATAGTAAGAAGCGAGTTCGCAAACATGAAGATTCTGGTCGCAGAAATAGTCAGAGGGTAGGCGAGGAACCTTTGGAGGCCTCGATATTGACCCGAAAGGTGTGGGATGAGGTCTATGATATTTTCAAGTTGCACTTCTCGACGGAGATGCCTTTCTTACACCCTCCATCATTTCGAAATCGCATGCGCCAAGCCTCTCACCCACGAGATCCTTCTACGCTCGCCGATGTTCCAGCCTTTCAAGATGCCAAGATATTGTTGTTGGGTGTCCTTACACTCACGGCACGATTCCATCCCGAATTGATCACGTATCATGCACCAGCCAATTCCCCTCGACCCAATGACCCATTAGCTGCAAGCGATTACTATGCAACTGCCTTGACCTCAACCATCTTCGGGGCTTCAGGTAAAGATTTGAGCACCCCCACCACGGAAAGAATCCAGGCACTCTTGATGCTGGGTCTTTATGAATGGGGTCAAACCAGAGGTCTTAGCGCTTGGGTTTACGTTGGCATTGCGACCAGGTTAGCACAAGCAATGGGCTTGCCTTACGAGGATGACCCATCGGCAAGAACCTTCAAGACCGAAACTGTAGTCGCTGCTAGTTCATACCGATCCGAGGTGAACAAGCATCCAGCACGTGATACTGCAATTGAGAAGGAGGTGCGAAGACGTACTTTTTGGAGTTGTTTCATCATGGATCGTATGCTTTCGGCGGGAAAGGCTAGACCTACCATGGTTGAGTCGGATATTCTACGAGTGCAGTTGCCATGCTCTGATGATCAATTCTTATTCACTCAATCCGTCCAAACGGGTTACTTGAATCGAGAATTCGAAAAGGGCACCTTGACCAACGTCAAGATTCAGGAAGGTGGGGTGCTCAGCAGATATTGTCGCTTGGTTGAAATTTGGGGTAAACTCTCCAAGTGGAGTCTTCATGGAGGTCGCCGAACCGAAAAATTACCTCCATGGGATGAATCGACACAATTCTCTAAACTCTCACACGAGTTGGAAGATTTCTACAGTAGCCTACCGGAGAATCTCACCTTTTCCGAGGACAACCTAAACGCCCATTTGGAAAAGCGCAACGCGACCACATACGCCAGTCTGCACACACTCGTCTCCTTATGTCGAATCATGCTTCATAGGGAATACATACCTTTTATTCCCCTTCGAGCCGAGAAGCCATTAGGTCCATTGGATGAACCAACATTTCCAAAGGATAAATTCGACATACCACCAGGATTTTGGGAGCAAAGTGCTGACTCACTCTTCTCATCAGCGAGAGATATCGTTGACATCATGAGGACTTGTCAGGATAATAATGCTCTCCCCGAATCACCATTGTTTGTTTTTGCTCTCTTTCATTCGGCATTCACGGGGGTTTACTCTGTTCATTTCCCACAAATGGATCCCAACGATTATATGGGCGAAAGTCGATCCGCTTTACCTATCAGAATCTTGAAAGAAATGATTCCAAGGTTAACCATGGCCAAAGCTTATCACAAAAGGATTGACCAGATGATGAAATATTACAAAATGGTGAAGAACGAATTCAAGAGATATAAGAAGGATGTGAAATGGAAGGGTGGTGGATTGGATGAATGGAAGGGGTTTGAAAAGGATTTGAAGGAATTTGGTAGTCTGGAAGATACTGTTGGTGGTGATTCTGTTTCCGACGACTATCCGAACCGCTCTCGGTGTAGCACCAGTGATCTTGGTTCGACCACCGCTGCGAATAATCTTAATGCCGAACCAATGCAGGGTGTTGAAGGATCAGGATCACGACCACCTTCTACCTGGGCACCCATCAACGCCTCGAATAATAGTATGAACATGGAGATGCAACCAGGACCAGGTGGGCCATATATTCCAAATGGAGCTTATCAACCGAGTCCCAATCAAAACTCCAACCCACCAAGCTTGATTAGTCCCGGGAATGGTGATTCAGCATCAAGTATTAACTCTCCTTATAGCAATCAGGGACAGGCTCAAAACTATTCTCAGCTTCAACAGATGGGTCATTTTCATCCTTCCATGTCTCATCAGCCTCATAATATGGCCCCACCTGGCACTCAAGCTGGATGGAATAGAGATCCAAGTGCTACCTCCGTGTTACCTTTTGATACATGGATTGATGATTTGGAGAGTATCTCGATGAATACTAATAATATGGAAAATTTTACTCAATCGTTTGGTGATGCCAGTCAACCATGGAATACTACACAATTTGGAGCACCAAGTCAAAATACTTGGGTGGAAGTTATAGCAAGGAACCCTACTAATTGGAATTAAGCATTTGAACCCTTCGTCTTTGGGATTGGAAATAATGGAGATTGTATCAATAAGGTGGATGGAAATATCCTCATCAAAATTTCTTATCTCGAAGGAATGGGAGATGGGGATTGGGATGGGAATGGAAATGGGAATGGGGGCGGGAGTGGGAGTGGGGGTGAGGATTGGAATGGATTGGATTGGATTGGATTGGATTTGGATTGGAATGGGAGTGGGAAGTGAGGAGGAATGGGGGGAGGGGGAGTGGAAGGTGGGAGTTTGCCTGGAATGATTTGAAAAAATTTCTTCTTCATCTCTTCTTCTTCATTCATTCATGGTTCGGATGGGGAATATGAAAGGGGGATTTGATATAGGATTTACGTTGAGCGTTATGATAAGAAAAATAACCTTTGCACCTTTTTTTCCCCTCTCCGATCCTTTTTCAAGGTTTCTTTTTCTTTTGTTTCTTCTTTTGATCTTGGTTTTGTTATGATTATGATTATGATGAGTATGATGATTTTGATGATTATGATTTTGATTTTGATTTTGATCCTGATTTTGATGATTCTGATTCTGATTACAAGTAAAGTATAATGACTACGAGTATAATGATAATAATGATAACAATGGCTCTCATTGAACTTTTTCGTGTCCTTTCTTTCCTTTTCTGAATTTGATTTTGGTTTTTGGTTTTTGGTTTGAGAGGTTGGTGGTTGGTGGTTGGTGGTTGGTGATGGGAGATGGGTAAGGAGAGGGGTGAGGAAGGGGTAAGGAGAGGGTGAAGGAGTGAAGGAGTGATGGGTCAAGCGAAGTGAAGTGAAGTGAAGTGAGGTTAGCAAGTATATCATATCATATCATATCGTATCGTATCATCCATTCCTCAAGTACGACTACTCGAGTATATTCCTCCAAGTATCATCACTCGATCATCACCCACCCATTCATACTCGAAAGATTCGAAAGATTCGAAAAAATTTCAATGAAAATGGCAAACTAAATCGCAAATCGCAAATCGCAAACTAATCCTCCCCCTCCCCCTCACCCATCCATCCATCCTCATGCTCATGCTCATGCTCCCCCCCAACCCCCCAAAAATCCTCAGAATTCCTCCTCAGAATTCCGGAAAAAAATATAAATAAATAAAAAAAATAAAAAAAATAAATAAAATCCCGAATCCAAAAAGTCAAAATCCAATACATCATGCCAATACATCATGCCAAAAGATCAACTCCAACTCCAACTCCAACTCCAGCCCTAACCTCAATCCCAATCCCAATCCCAACTCAGAACGCCGCGTCGGTCCTGCCGTGCCGTGCCGTGCCATATCATATCATATGTTTCCCATCCCATCCCATCCCATCCCATTCCATAAACGAACTCAAACTCAAAACTCAAAACTCAAAACTCAAACTCTGAAAACCGAATCCATCCATCCATTCATCCAAACGTTTGCTTTTCTGCCATTCCTTTCCTTCCTTTCCTTGCTTTCCTTGCTTTCCTTGCGTTCCTTGCTTTCCTTGCATTCCTTGCATTTCCATCCCATCCCATCCCATCCCATCCTACGACATGATACGCGCCTGCTTTCGCAGCTGCCGAATTATCAATCAATCAATCAATCTCTCTTGGAAAAGAGAAGAGGAAGAAGAGAAGGAGAGAAGAAAAGAAAGAGAAAAGAAAGAGAAAAGAAAAGAAAAATATTAAAATATCACATCTGCTTCCCAGCACCAGCGTCAGCTCAAAACCGCGCGCATACCTCCCCCCCTCCTCCGCACCCATTAAAAAAAATAAAAAATAAAATAAAAAATAAAAAATAAAATAAACGGTACTGTGTCCCAAAATCTGTACGTGATAGGTGATACTTAAAACTCGAAAAACGGAGGAAAAAAAAAATTAAAAAAAAAAAATTCAACCCCCGAATTCAAGTTGAGAAAGGAATTTCCATCGATATTATGCCATCCTCCTCCTCCTCCTCCTCCTCATCCAAAACTCAACGTCTCGCATGCAAAGTCCCCATCGCAGCCGGCTGCGCAAATCTCAACGGCGAATACTTCCTTTCTTCCTCGCTGGATTTATTCGAGCCCCTTGAATTTCTTCGCTTGAACATGTGTGAGACGATGGCCTTGGGGTTTACAAATTCCATGTCCATCTTGAGGGGGGGATGGGGATGGGGATGGGTAGAGTGTGGCCGATGAGGAGAGGGGGGTTTGCAACGTTGGGAGTGTCGTTTGGGTTGGAAGTGTCGTTTGATGTTGTCATCGACGAGGGCTATGAGGCCGGTTGAAATTATCACGCTAGGGGGGGGATGTTAGAGGTATTGTTTTTTCGTTTTTTTTTTCGAGAAGCGAAGGGGGAGAAAAGGAATCAGGGTCACTTACTCGGCGACATCCGTGACGGCAGTTAAGACACTTGGGTCACTAATCCACACCTGACAAGGTGGTACCCAACCTCCGACCAAATCCTCCGCTCGTACCTCATCACGCGATCTCATCTCCGGTACAATATGCGCGATGGCTGTTGAGGAATCCTCTTTAAACAGATGGTAAGAGATAACCTTTCCTTCTCCATCTTTTTCCGTAACCCGTCTCCATGAATACGAGTGTCCCCAATATTCAAACTCATATCGTTTGGAAGCTTTAGCTCCGCGACGCCTAACATCGACCTGAGCATAGTTTGAAAACTCAAGCTTGGTGGTGTTGGTAGGCGTCGCCGACGTGGCGCTGGCTCTCTTCGAGGCCATGAATGCTTCAAAGTCCGAGTCGGATTCGGATGCCGATGCGTAGCCACTGTCGTTTCTCGTATTCTCTCGCATGGGTTTGGGATTGGATGTGGTGGGGTCTGTCCTCGAGGGAGAGTGTTTGCGCATATGAGCAAGCGCAGTGCTGACCGATCGCGTCAAGACAGAAGGTCTCCTCTCGGCGGGCTTGACGTATTTTCTACTCGAGTGGCAGACCTCTCGACCGCTTGAGCGCTCGTAGCGACGGAGACTAAATTCTCGGTTCTTGAGGTCCTGCATTCGAAGGTGAAAGAGTTGGATCA
Source organism: Monilinia aucupariae (assembly GCA_002162555.1). Classification (NCBI taxonomy): domain Eukaryota; kingdom Fungi; phylum Ascomycota; class Leotiomycetes; order Helotiales; family Sclerotiniaceae; genus Monilinia; species Monilinia aucupariae. The sequence goes on from NGKF01000010.1 coordinate 653,839, forward strand.
CCTCCTTCTCCAAACCATGTCCAATCTCGGTGTCGACGCGCAGATTCATGTTTCCGTCGTAGGAGGTATCATCATGACGAATGTATAGGCGTTTGGTTGAAGGGAAGAAACGGGCGAAATCTTGAGCATTGGATGGTCTCAAGGTATTTTCAACCACTTCGGTGTATTCCGGTACTTCATATTCTGGATCGTAACTCTCGGGTTCTTCAAAGATATCTTCTTGGGAAGACAGTGTGGAATCATATGTTTCTTGGGATGATCGGGGATAATAGGTCGCAACTGGAGAGGTATCACAGGGAGACATATCTCTACTTTTCTTTTGGTGGTAGACAGGTCGATAGGGTTGATATTGATGAATTGATGGTCGGGGACTATTGTATATGGAGGTGGGTGCTGTACTTTGGGATTCTTGAGAGGACTCATCACTATGACGTGAGCCTCTACTACTCGTACTTTGACCCGTAACGTATTTTTGTGAATATTTAGGCATTTTGAATTTCTTCTGATCGCGAAAGATATGGATGGGAAATTGGATTTGATATATCGATGAATCGAATGGTCAAAGAGGAAGGAGAGGAAGGATGTCGTGTAGATTCTAGATAGTGAATCGATAAAAGATGTTTCGATATGGATATAAGTGAATTTTGAGAGTGCAGTGAGGTAGGTCTTTAAGAGTCTGGAAAGATAATCAACCTATTGATGATGATGGCCGATTTTGGTACGAGACATTGACATGACTTTCTTCGTTCCTTGAAACTCAAGTGGTACATCAAAAACGTGGTATAGAACGGGGTGTTTCGAATTGTATGTATGAATTGGCATGAATCTGATAAAGAATATATTCCTAGTATCTGTATTGGTGGTGATGATGTTCCAGAGGGGTATGGAGAAAGATATCGTTGTACTTAAGTGGGATGCTTTAGAAAAGTTGATGCGGCGACGTTGATATGATTCGAGAGATGGAGGGGCACTCTGAGACAATCCAGGACAGCTAGTGACAGCTAAGACAGCTTAAGACAGCTAGGATCAAAGGTGGATACTATGATACCTTCCGGCATACGGAGTATGAATATCTCGGATTATTTGATGTGCGATTTGGAGAAGTTGTGGAGTGATAATGATATGGATGTACGGATTAGATGAAGTCAAAGTGGACCGTGGAGTTAACTTTTTGTCTTGAGCCAGTTTATTGCGGGAAGAAACGGAAAAAAGCCTTAAGGATGGGTTCAATTATGAAGAAGAAAATAATGATTTGTTGAAAGGGATATGGAATAGAATATGATAGAAATTAGATGAAGGGGATAGATAGAGAGGGAAAGGGAGGAGTAGGAGTAGGAGTAGAAGTAGAAGTAGAAGTAGTAGAGTAGAGAACGGTGAGCTAATTAACCAATCTCGCTTGAGTCTATTCTCGAGTACAGTACTTCTTCCTCCCCCCTTCATTCTTAGACTACTTACCCCCAACTCAACGATGGCCTAATATTCGCTCTTACTCATCCTTCTTTACTCGTAAAGATTATATTATACTAATTATATATATGGGTATCCTTGTGAAGGGATGAATAGATAAAAAAAGAATTAGGAGAAATCTAAAATATCTCTACTCGAGCACTCTACATCAAGTCATCAATGATGATGAAAATGCAACCTCAACTGAGAAGATCAAAGCGAATATTTCCGATCAATAATGCTAACACTAAATACCCTGCGCAATCATCGATCATCCAATCATATGTATTATATATATGCCATATAATCTTATACATACTATTCGAAGCTCCCCTCGAGAGTTTAACATCACTTCATACATACTTTCCAAGCATGCCATCCGATGATCCGACTTTCGCACCTCGAATACCCATGCGAGTGTTTCTCTCCACACGAGTCCACTCATGAATTCACATTCATTCGTGGCATATTGCTTTCGAGAGCATGGTGGATGACATAGATAGGGTACTCGAGTGGTAGTAGTAGTAGTAGTAATAGTAGGAGTAGTAGGAGTAGTAGGAGTAGTCATGGTAGAATCTTATAATCATTAATAAACCAAATAACCTTACGGATCTCGAAATTCATACAATCTTTCCCCCCCTTCTCCTTCTCCTTCTCCTTCTCCTTCTCCTTCTCCTTCCTCTTTCTCTTCCTCTTCCTCTTCCCCCAAATATGAATAAGATTTTCCAAACCTCCAAAGTAGCTAATAGATCTCGGAGGTCTAGGTCTAGGTCCAGGTCTGCTCGAGTACATCATTCACCCATTCACCCATCCATTCAAACCATTCAATCACGATGACAATGTTACATTGCATACGAGTACATGGCCTTGAATTGCAACCTTACTCGATTCGATTCGATTGCTTGGATGACCAAGTTTCTTCTCCTCATTCACTTCTATCGGCCAGCATCTCGTTCAATTCTGCCTATAAGGAAAATATTCGATGCCCGATCGTATTGCGCATTTCGCACTGTTGGCTCCCCTTGTTGTTCCGGCGGGGTTATGAGGGATGGGTTACGGCCCCATTGAGCCACACTGACTGACTGTTGACTGTACTGTACAGTCAGTAAGTCGGTTACGAGGAAACTTACCGAGAATCATCGGGATCATCAGCCTCAACTCAACACGAATAGAATAGCAAAGCAAAGCAAAGCAAAGCAAAGCAAGGCAAAGCAAAGCAACAAGCTTTTCTCTCAAGCTGAGTTTGGTATCCGAGTATGGCTATGGTTATTTTTACGTGCTGTGCTGTGCTGACCCAAGTGTGATTCGGTTGGTTATTGGATGAATCATCCCAAGCCATCAGTCAAATTCACGCCCCTTTACTCGAGGACTCGAGTATGCATGATCAATCACCCCACTCAACATATCCCACCCATTCTTCTTCTTTCTTCTTAGCCCTACGACCAGCTCCGAGCTTCGACCTCAGCCATGAGAAGTTTATCTCCCACAAGATCCTATCAAGGTTGAAAGGTTACCTTCTTGCCAATTGCGAAATTCCAACAAAGTTCCCGTGTATGATGTATCGCCCATTTCTATGGAGAATGAGTTACGTCTACCCTTCACCTCAGCCATGATATATGATGGCTCTTCGTATATCTCGACTCCCTCTCTGACGCTCTATCAACAAGACCAACCAAAGTTACGAGGCGAAATCGATCGAGATTCGAGACCTATCTTCCTAGAGGGCGGGCACTATACATCTAATCTAATCTAGAGTAGTCCGTGATAAGATACGGCGGAAACCAGGGCAGATACTGAATCGATTCATTAGATGACGAGGAATCTGGCGTCGCCGTAAATGTAATGTCTGACAACGGCCATGCAAGTGTGGCAGTCTGCCATTTGTGTTGGCAAGACTGCAGGCGCATATCTACCACCCACGCTTGAGGAGTACGAGTCCCGTAAATGCGATCGTGACCCAGCGCCCCGAATGTGGAAGGAGAAAGCCAAAAGAGCTTCACCGTCTCGCGGTGTAGAGTGTAAAACCTGCCCGATTGCTTGGGCTATGTCGACTGGTCGCGGAGAACCAAACGTCAATCAAATGTCCATTGCTACTCCTTCATACCCATCACATCAAAAGCAATCAGTCTTTTCAAATACCAGGTTTTTTGCGCTCTGTACTGTACCTCTTATTCGCTCTCCAATCAATGTCACACGTATCCTCGATCTTCTCACGAGTCACATGTCGGTCTCACCGACCACTCACCTACGCACCCACCCATCCATCAAGAGAGAAAGAGGAGGAGGAGGAGGAGGAGGAGGAGGAGGAAGAGGGAGAGAAAAAGAAGGCGACCAGATCTCATGCAGCTGCCCTTTTCTCCCGTGCCACTCACACCGTACACACTACTCAGTAATGCAACACAAACTCCACCAGTACTCACTTCTTAAGGATCTCTTTCTTATTCTACCGGGACTGGTTACATTTTTCTTCTTCTTCTTCTTCTTTTTCTTAATGGTCCTTGAAGGTTGACGAACATGGTATTGGCTATGGTTGGTTCGTTGAAGTTTTTTTTCTCTTATCATATTATATGTATGAGTATGTTCCCCCCCTTCTCCTCTCTTTGATCGTAGTCGGATTAGTTTCATGCGAGAGTGATCATTTTGGGTCTTTTTTTGTGCGGGGTATTTTAGTCGTAGGTGTTTTAGTCTTTTAGTCTTTTAGTCTTTTAGTCTTTTAGTCTTTTAGTCTTTTAGTCTTTTAGTCTTTTAGTCTTTTAGTCTTTTAGTCTTTTAGTCTTTTAGTCTTTTAGCATCGCAAACTACTCGGTACAATTTTTGATGGACAAGACTAAAGGGTTAGTCTGGTGGTCGTAGTTATACTACTCGAGTATATTATATTATCATCATCATATCTCGAAAATATATATATTTCACACATCAAATCATCCCTCTCGATCACTCACTTCTTTCTATAACTATAACTCGACACAATAAGCTTGCTATTACTCCTCGTTGCAGATGACTCGTATAATATACTCTACACAGTATAGAGATTACATGTCGAGATTAACAAGGACCTCGTGAATTGCGAATAGAGAACACCAATCGTCATCTATACTCACTCCCCCCTCTTGGTATTTCATGTGGGGGTTTCCTTGGTGTTTATTTGTACCACCCTACGCTAGTCTAGTCTGTATATGTGTGCCACAGTAGCATGCAGATTAAGTGGTTTCTTCGGTTGTTTGAACGAGCACACATATACACACACAAGTTTCCCCATCATTATCATTATCGTCATCATCGTCGTCGTCGTCATCGTTGGATAGATGATGACGAGAGCGATGTGAATTTCTCTTGTTTGTTTCTTTCTTCATCACGATCTTATGGGTGGGTGAGCAGATGGATGCATGGATGGGTTAATAAGATCAGCAAGTGTCACGGTGAGCACGGTGAGCGCGACGAGGGAGATCTACAACTCGCGAGCTAATAGAGTCCATATTTTGAATCTGCGTACTTACTTACTCCTCTTTGAGCTTGGACGGGGTATGGTGAGGTGAGGTGAGACTACATATTATTGGACTCGTATTATACTGTGTTTATTGTATTGTCTGAGGATGGATGGATGAATGGGTTGCTTCATGATGAGTCTGAGATACTACTAGTGCTCTAGTCAGCAATAAGAGCGATGATCATATCTTGATAAGTTAAATAAGTATTTGCTTATTGTGTTCTTTTCGGACGTCTCTTTGGAGTGTTCTCTCTCTCTCTCTGTGTGTGTGTGTGTTATGATGTTATATGATATGGTATGGTATTGTTAGGTTCTGGGGAACTATATTTACTCTCTCTCTATCTTTCTCTCTTTTCTACTCTGTTTTTGGGGGAGGGAGAGTGGGCGGCTAAGTGATTGAGTGAGTAAGCTGCTACCTCATCTCATCTCACCTCATCTGTTTCTATCTCTCATGGTTTATGGGGGGCTAGGGTAGGCTAGGGTCGTGTATTCTTTGTTGTTATTGTTGTTGTTATTATTGTGGTGTGATATCTGTAGATTCTTTCGTCTGTTGTGTTATGGATGGATGGATGGATAGACATGTATACAAGATGTTTGGGCATCAATCGATTTCTTGGGATGGGTATATCTGTTTTATTTTGTTTTGTTTACTTTGGGTGCTGTGCGTTGTGTTGTGGATGGTACGTTTTGGGTGGGTGGGTTTGTTGGTAGGTAGAAAGGTAGGTAGGCAGGCACACTCATGGTGATCGTGTATAGATGTTGAGAATTACGAGTAGAAGATATGAGGAGTTTTCTATGGATGATGTTTACTTGGGCGGGTGGCTGTTTCTGTAACATGAGGATGATGTGAGGATGATGGAGATTTGAGAAGAAAGATGAAAGATGGGTTTGGGGGTGTTCTTGTGTGGCTGGGGGGTTTAGGAGGGGATCTTTTGGGGAAGAAGGGTTTGAGGGATTGTGGATGGACTGCAGATGGATTGTAGATGGGGAGAGAGAAGGGAAGCCATGAAACGGCCAGGTTTTTGGGCAATGGATGGGATCTTGGTGTTTGGTTCGGGTTTGCTAAGGGGATTGGTTTGTTGAATGCACCTTCTTGTTCTTTTCTCTTCATTTGTATACTCAGTAGTTCATATGCTTTCCTTCTGCTACTATCATATATTCCCTCGCAAGTCCTGGAGTATAGATGCATGAATATCTACTGTTTGGATCCTAGCGGCTTGCTCTCAGTATCCTTCTTCAACCTACCGACTGGAGTATATATCTACATCTACCTTTCACTCTCACGCGCAAGCGACCAAGCGACTAATAAGCGACTACTCTATAACCAATATGTAACCCCATCTGTGTATATTACTATAATCCATCTGATGTAGAGCAGTGATGAATGCATCGATGGGGTATTACTTTAATGATAACAACAATGGGTGGGGACGTGGGATGAGAGGACAGTATAGGATGGAGTGGAATGGAATGGTTTGATTCTTGTATTGTTTGAGAGAGGGAAGAAAGGAGGAAGGGAGAAGGGAGTAATATATATAATACCTGTAATGTTATATATTATATTTTATATAGATTATTTCAGTATTCCATTTTTGTGATATAAACAACATATATCATACATATTACGAGTACTAGAGTAGTTCAGAAAATCATCAATTTCCAAAAACGTACTAGCGCCATCTTGAAATTTACCGAGAACCTCAATATTTTGTCCCCGCCATCATTGTATGTTTTTGTATGTGCCGCTGAATGTGCCATTGGACCCTACAAATAACAGCTACGATCGTTTAGGGAGGCAGGTTCGGACTTAGGAGCTGTATGGATCAGAGGGATTGAACATCCAAGAAGCCACTTCACGCATCAGGGGCTCACCAGAGCTCGAATTCTAGTCATGGCATCAACACGCATGTCGCCGGGCGGGGCCCTCCTCCGAGCCTCGAGAGTCTTCGCAATTCCCAATCCCCTCCCTAAACCAACCGGCACACTCTCCTCTCAAGCAGTGTATACTTCCGACACGGCGACACTCCCCCATCCCATCTACCAATCCATCAGCACCCCACCATCCTCCCTCGCAAGAGGCGATTGGGGTTTCAAACGTCCGCTGCCCCTTCGAGCTACCACCCGCACATCTACACCCATCATCCGCGTCGAAGCCATCGATACCTTTGAACACATCACCGAGTTTAAGTCGGCCGCAGATCATAGTTTGACGTTGAAAAAATGGCAAGAAATGAATATCCCCATCTCGACTCCTAGATTGAGTAAATCGGCCACGGCGATTTCCAGGGATCAGATTGTTCCTCAACATCGAAGTGTTTTTGAAGATGATATCGATACGACATCGAGTCCACAAGATGATCCAGCACTCGTCGGCCAGGCCAAAGAAGACAAGCGATGGAAATTTTCCGGACCATGGCTCGCCGGGCTCACCGAGGGAGAATTCCAAACATATGTTGCGAAGGTGGTAGGGAGGAGGAAGAGCGAGTTCCAACAATTCCTCAAAGAATCGTGTGCCTTGGCTCTTACGAGTGAAGCTCGTGCGAAGGCGCAAGATCGTGGTGCCATGGAAGACGTCCATGCGATATCCGTAGATCAAATCTCCGAAGAACAATTTTCAACCTACATCCGACGTCTCCGCGACGATTTCTCCACGCTGTACCTACAAATCCGCGCCTTTCTCGACCTCGCCCCCTCGCCCGCACGGAAAGCACACGTGAGCGAGATGGGAGATTTGTACGACGAACTCGAATCATACAAGAAACCCGCCCCGGTTGAGGTCTCCACCTCTCCGTATGCAGAATCGGGTCCGCCGAAAACCCATCCGTCCGCTGGTTTGTCGTATGTGAGAAGCAGTAGTTGGATATACAATCACGCACTCTATGGACCACAAGCACATCCCCCACCCGTCCCAGCGCGTATCGTCATGCCCAAGAACGCATCTGGAGGCATACCTGTCCTGGGTGTGGGAGGAGTCGTCGTCAATGTTCCGTTCGGGTTCCCCGCTTTCGATTTAAAACCCCCTCCGGCAAATGGTTTCAGGCCCGATGTGGTTCCTGGCTTGTTGTATGTTGAGCCGGACAAGTACGGAGGTTCGAAGACGCACGTGGAGCCTAAACATGCGTATATTGATTCAAGGGGTAAGATTGTTTTATCGGTGATACCGGCGGATATAGATGCGGTGGCGGTTAAGGAGGGCAGGGTAGATGAGATTCCTGAGCGGTTGCAGAGAAGTTTTACGCCCCCGGCGAGGTCCTTCAATTACATCAGACAGAATGGGAGTGTGCAGGGCTACGGATTAAGGATGAATTTTTAGGGGATGAAAATGTATGTGTGTATATTATATTGCATTGTATATTTTTTGTTAAAAAAAGAATTCTTCAGAGTGCAAGGGATCCCATCTCAGACACAAGAAACGAAACTTATCAAAGATGTCTTGGAAAGAAGAAAGAATCACCCCCCTCTTCCCTCTCTCAAAATTCATCACCTCAAACTCCTTTCTTCATCCTCCACTTCTCTAGAGACCCTTCCCTCCCCTCACTCCCCAACTCTCCAAGCCTCTCCATCTCCAACTCCAACTCTAACTTCAAATCCCAAATCCCAAATCTTTCTCTCACTCCTTCCCCTGCGCAATCCACACCAAGCCCTCCTTATCATCGACGCCCAAAGCCAAAGCCAAGAACCACGGCCCTCCAAAAACACACTGATCGCTCAAGCCCAAAGTCAACACACACATGCCCTTTGGCGTCACGCCGCTCGGGCTCCGCGCGCCCGTCGCCAAATTCCTATACGGCACCCTCACCGTCGTCTTGCCGCCGATGCCAAAGTCCAACGAGAGGTCTCGTGGGATATCCTCGCACTCGCTGGGGTACACGACGACATTGTCGTACAGTTGCAGGCCCGTGCGCGCGAAGAAGTCCGCGTTGGTCGAGGCGTAGGGCAGCGTTAGCGCGACGGATCCCGAGTCGATGAGGCAGGTTGCGTCCGGGGAGTCGCTGGGGATCTGCGTCTTGTTGTGCGAGATGGGCAGCTGCGCGATGTAGTAGCCGGTGTCGCTCTTGGGCGTGACGATGGGGACCGAGGCTAGCTCGCCGGTGTATGCGTCTTTGGGGGGCAGGGACCCGAAGATCAGCGTGCCGGTGTGGTTGGAGGTGATGGGGGCGTCTTTGGGGAGCCCGGGGAAGTACATGGATACTTGGGAGGCTTGGATGCGGTTTTGGGCCAGCAGGTTGGCTTTTATGTTGGGTCCTGAGTCGCTGCTTGCTCCGGGGGCGGCGAGCCCCATGATCCCGAGAGGGTAGCTGAGGGGGGGGCAGGGGCTTCCGTCCGGTACCAACTGTCGCACTTGGCCGTGGCTTACGAGGGCGACTTGGATGTTGGGGATGGGGGATCCGGGGAGGTGGGATGGGAAGAAGAGCGTGTCGTTGACGACTTTGTCGGCTTCGAGAATCTTCGAGTTACCCCCGTAAGAATAAGCAGCGGTGAAATTGGAGATGGTGGCGTTATCGGGATGGTAGAAATTGCTAGGTGTGGTGTTGCACGCCCCTGAGAAACCGAGGAATTGGGAACCATAGTTCACGGTGGCGTTGGGGCCGAAGACCTGGGAAGGGTTAGTATGAGGTTGTGAAGCTAAACTATGGAATTTTGAGCTGACGACAAGATGTAAACAGGACATGATATAAAATAAAATAAAATAAATCAAATCAAATCAAAACAGGAGAAAAGAAGTTCCATACCCAAAAATCCTTACTCCCATAATCAACCACCACCTCAATAGCCTGTCCAATCTCCTCATTACCACTCCCTACAATCACCGACGTGGTCACTTTATTAGAATCTCCGTAGATGAAACGAATGGGCATAGATATCGCATCGGCAGCATCGACCGGCACCAGGTGGTTTAAAGCCAGGAGGCTGGCTAGCGAGAAGGCGTATCTCATTGTGGGATGGTGGCTTGCACGCGAGTGAAGGACAGAGTCGAGCGAACGAACGAAAAAGCCAAACAGAACGAAGAGGAAAGAAAGCCCTGTAACCACATCCACACACAGGAATCAAGAGAGTTATATATAGCTGTATTATTATGCAAAGAATGAATGATGCTGTACCCTCTAAACTGCTAGAATCCGGCGCCCTCGCTTAACAGGGATCGTATTGACCAATAAAGTTACTAATATTCATTGATTTTTCAGTCACTTTTAGCCGTCAATCAATAATTATAAATATTTTTCATATTAATATGAGATTGAAATTTAGACTATAGTTTTATTAGTTGATTCTTTATATAAATTCCGTTTTTGATATTTTAATTGTGATATATTACCATAGATTCATAATATACAAAAGAAGATCTTTTAAAAAACGTTATGATCATCAAAAATTGCTATTTGATCAATTAGCTTTCATCATTCAAGGTATATCGCATAAGCCCACTGGTAGCCAGCCACATGGGCCCCAATTTTTGGCAGTCTAGGGGGTGAGGCACCTACAGTACTACTCAAGTACAGCATGTACTCCATACCAATTGAGAATTACGATGCGATTTAGAATGAAGGGACGAGGATAATACGAGAAATGTCCGGGAGGTTAACTCTTCCGCATGTTTCATCCATTCTTTTTACATATACATCTTAGGCAATACCGTACTTCTATATATACATATGTAAATACGAGTATAGATGAGGATAACTCTATGTACTCAAGTATACTCTATATATACACGTATATAAATATAGATACAACTAGTACTTAGCATCAGCCTCAATCACCTTACCTAGCACTTACTTCATGCTCAATCAAGTAGAGTACTTCAACTACCTAACCTAACCCCTTTACCCAAAAACCCCTCTACCGAAAACCAAAAACCAAAGTAAAACATAACCATCTGCCGATCATCTACCAGTACAATAATCTACTTATAAATACAAAGTTACAGATGAGAATAATACTCAGTACTAACAATATACCAACAGTACTCGTACGATAAGAACTCAACTCAACTATTCGACTACATACCCAAAATAGATGGTGAAATAGAAAATACCTGAAACCAAACCATATCAAACCAAAGTAAAGAAATATATTTACAGTAGCACTTCATTCATAAGTCATAGCGACGCTGGAACTTATAAACCTATAACTCATATGGAAATTGTAATCTTACCTATTTACTTATACTCATATACCTATCTACTCATATATTTCCATATATACATACTCTCACAATACTACTAACAGTCATCCTTAACTCTTCAACTCCTCAACTCCTCAACTCCTCAACTCCTCAACTCCTCAACTCCTCAACTCCTCAACTCTTCAACTCCTCAACTCCTCAACTCCTCAACTCCTCAATCTCCATATAATACCTCGATGATACTCTACTCTACTCTATCATGCACACCGGACCTCATAAAGAAACTAAAAAGATAAATCTACATCTACATCAACATCTACATCAACATCTACATCTAAAGATCAACTCGAGTACGAGTATAAAAGCACTCAACCAGACGAACAAGAAGCCGGGGGGGGAGAAAGAGAGGAAAGTTTTTTTGAGGGGGAGGGTGAGGAGGGTAAATGAATCAAATCATGCTATGTGCCTATCTACGTGATAAGACGTAATACAGTGTACGAGTATAGATGCGCAGTAACACAATGACACGCTGCTTGGCTCGGGCTGAAATCGACGTATCTTCATCAATTCATCTCAACCTCATGCCAATCCATCCACAAACATACCACGGACCACGGTGCAGAAGAAAAAAACCGCATCGTTCCATTCAATTCCATCCCATACTGATATCACTTCCTCCCATCCCCTCCCCTTCCCACTCCCCCTTTCCAACCCTGCACACTCTAAACGCATACCACAAACCAATCATCTTAATTACCCTCACCCCAACCCACCCAACTTCGAGGCATGACTCTCCAAATCTTCACCTCACCACTCCTCAAATCATCCAACTTAAAACTCTCCAGCTTAACCTTCTTACTCTCTCTTCCCTGTTCCCAAGCCCTCAGCTTCTTCTTCGTTCCATCCCATTCAGCTACCACCCCCATATGATCTGGTTTACCAACTTCAGCTGCATATTTCGTATGCATGGATCCATGTTTTCCTTGAAATCTAGCATTTCTCAACGTCACAATGTCACCAGGTCGAATTTCGTCGAACTGTTGAATGGATGCATTGGCCATATTACTATAGACAACAGCACCGTACGCGCGAGTTCCCACAGGCATAAGAACACCGACCAGTGGTTTGAATAATTCCAAAATCAATCCTTGTGGAGTGCCATCCCCAACAATAGTGTTCTGCCTAACACTAACTGCTTCAATGACACGTTTACCAAAACGTTCATGAGCATCTTCCAATTGATCTTGACGTAAACGAGCAGGTGGTCCTTCGTGCTTCTGTTCAAGTTGACAATCAGAAGGATCCTTTGGATTATATTGAGCTGCGATAATGGTTTGAGAGTAATCATGGAATAAGACGTTAAGTTCTCTTGTGACTACAGGTTGATTTGTATCGGAGATTGATGATGTATCTTCCGATTCAGTCAAAATATCTTTTCGAGCCGAGAAAACTGGAGGAAGACTCTTCTTAACAGCCCACCATTGACTACTAGCTGCCAAATCAACATCATTAGCAATGAAACCAGAATCCATAGATATTCTGTTCAAATCCATGGATCTTCTTGCACCACCTGTAACAACCGCACGATTGAGGTCCAGAGATTGTTTTATTAAAGGCTTATTGGGAGGTGGAGGTGGGGCTCGAGCTTGTTTGGGTGAAGCAAATGATCTTGGTGGAGAAGCCGAATATAAATCATCTTGAACAGGTTCCATTTTTGGTGTAGCTGGAGCGACATGAGTTGGTGCACTTGCCGGTGGCGCATAATTATAAGGATCATACTCTTTATCCTCAGGTTCCCAAGGAGCTGGAGCCTTCCCAGATGGTGGCGGCGGTGGAGCTGGTGGAGCTGGTGGAGCAGCTCTAGGAACATCTGCTGATGGACGAGGAGGTGGTTGTGATGGTAGTGGTGGCGGGATAGCTTTTGGAGCTGTCGGTGGAGGAAGAGGAGGAGGAGGAGCAAAAGTTGGAGAAGCAAGTGGGGACCGAAGAGTAGAATCATCAGCACTTGCTTCTCTGGTATGCTTCAAAGCTTCTTTATGTGGTACAGTAGAGGCAATATCAGTATCATAATCACCCTCATATTCATCTTCCTTTCCATCATCTACAGGTGCAGGAGGTGGGTTTGAGTGAGGAACCACATCTTTATCACCTGTTGAAGATCGACTTAATGTTGCCCCAGGTGGAGGACGTGGCGGGGCTCTAGGTTGAGATGGAGGAGTTGGAATACCAAGTGGAATAGGTGGAACTCTACTGGCACGTTTAATACTAGGCGCATTTGGAGATTGCGGTGATGGATCAGGATTAAAGTTTGAAGGTCTCCTGTTAGGTGGCGAGCGTGGTGAAAGTGGTGCATCGGGTCGAGGAGGAGCTTGAGGCGGTTCAACACTTGGGCTTGCAAGCGACTCATCTTGTGGTTGCTCGGCCATTTCATCGTCAGATTCGTAACCAGTACCCGGTGACATTAAAACTGTATGTGGTGGAGGAACGGGCCGAGCTAGTGAAATTAGTAATGAACTGATTGAGTTCATAGATGAATAACTTACCATCAGTCGGAACAGGAGGGGGAGCAGGTCGTCCACCTATAATTGGAGGTGGTGCACCCCCATCATGAGATGGTACTACAATTAAGTATTAGCCTTGAAACATATGTGCGTGACCATGAAATATACCTGGTGGGGGCGCCGAATCTTCTTCCTTCTCAGGTACCACGTCCTCAACATCCGGTATGACATCAGCAGGACGCGCAGATGAGACTGGTCTCTTTTCTTCTTCGGCATCTGCTTGATTCTCTATTTCATCTGGCTTTCGAACTCGGGCCATACCAGGAAGAGGAAACATTGGAACAGGTGGTGCGCTAGCTATGGGAGAAGCTATCGAATCCGATCCAGCAGTATTTGTTCGCTTTGGAATTGGCAATGATGGTTTCTTCTTCTTTGGCGGAAGAGGAGCTGCCATTGGCATTCCACCACCAAACATTCCATACATACCCATACCACCACTCATTTTTGCCATTCTCGCCCTTAACTCTTCTTTGCGTCTTACTTCAGGATCAATATCATCCTCCTCTTCCTCTTCCTCCTCTTCTGCTTCAGTGGGCGAAGGCTCCTCGACAGCGCCTTCTTCCTCACCAACATCTGGTTCTACAACTGGGGCCGTTGGTGCACGTGTAGGGGGTTGAGGAGGTCTGACTCTCGGCTTGTCATCGCTATCATCCTTCCCAGTATCCTCCAATTCTTCCGCGGTTTCAGCTGCACCCGACATATCCGCTTCATTTCCATCATCAATGGAAGAAATAGGTCCACGAGAAGGTTTGGCTCTACGTGATGGTGCCCCTTCTTCCTCTCTAACAGAATCCATTGAAACTTTTCCTGGCCTATCCCCAGTTTCTGTTCGTTCTAAGCTAGCAGTATCACCCTCTTCGGGAGCTTCAAGAGACTCTGTTCTCTTCTTGGGTGGGCGCTTAGGCTTCTCCTTCTTCTGCGCTGCGTCCGCATGTCTAGAGGCTTGTTCCATTTGTTGTTTTTGTAAAAGAGCAATACGTTCCTTGAGACTTGTGGGTTTAGGTTGTTCCTCTTCATCATTGTGATTTGGGGAAGTTGGTGTCAATCCTGCTCTTTCAGCTTGTTCTTGATTTTCATTCTCCTTTGCGGCAATCTCGGGATCCTCCTCGCGTCTGTATATCTTTTGTGGCGGCGGTTCGCGAGGTGTGGGAATATAAGCATCCTTTCGCGGAGGTGGGGCAACAAATGGCTTCTTGATAAAATTATTCGAACCTCCAGAACCAAAACCTGCGGGCTTGAATGGAGCGGGCGGCGGTGCAGCTTTGTTGAATGCTGCAATACGATCTCGAAATGACCCCCCACTTGGCTTCTCACTGACAGGAAGAAAAGTTGACTTTTGGCTTGGAGGTGGTTTCGTCGCCACTGGCGCTGAAGGCGGAGAGACAGGGGTTGGAGGTTTCGCCTGTGGAGCTGCTTGGGGAGGAGGGGGAGGAGGTTGTCGTTCTTGTACCGCGTGAGCTTCGGGAACCTCTTCAGGTTGAGTTTCGGGTTCAGGCTCGGGTTCTGGTTCCTTCACTGGATCAGGAGCAACAATAGGAGAAGTTGGTTCCGGTTCCTTCTTCGGTCGATTGACACGCGTAGGTCTTGGAGGCGCCGTAGGTTCATACTTTTCGACAAAATTTCGTGGAAAGATACCTTCTTGTTTGACTCCTGAAGGGTCAACATATTCTCCCGCATACCAGTCTGCATCTTCCTCCTCTGTCACGGTAATAATTTGACCACTCGGAAAGTGAAGATCATCCTCATGCGGTGAAGTGTATTCGAATATGGCCTTCACCTTGAATGGCGGAATGGACATATTGAATGCGAAGGAGGTTGTAGTTCCCAATTAATGTTGATGTTGTAACTCGGTCCTAACTAGTTGCCAACCACCGAAGTCCGGTTTTGCAACGGATCCTGTTCGTGACAATCTAGCGGCGTTGGATGGTTGGATTGGAATGAAGGTGGAACAGAACACACGATTGCAGGAGATTTGTTGTGTTGAGGTGAATATTGACTGTCCTGTAGTGTAGTGGACTGTACTGGACTGGATTGATTGAGGTTGGTAGGAAGGAGAGGAGAGGAAGGGAAGGGAAGGGAAGGAAAGGCAATTCAGAAAAATATCATCGGAAATTCCAAAGAGGCGGGGCGGATGGTTTGTATTGTAGAGTATCTATCCCTCCTGCTCGGGAGTCTCGTGTACGCAGTACGTCAGCGCATGAATGAAACGAAGAGAGAAATGGGGGTTATGCAGTATTTGAGGGTGGTGGCGGATACACGAGGAGTAAGTATGAGATACTCGAGTAGATGGTATGAGATGAAGTCAAACGTGGATTAGGATGGATATGAGATTATGTTATGCTTCGGTTGATTTATCTATATTACGCTCTGTTTGAGCATACGAGTCGACTACGGTATAAAGAAGGGTTAAGCTGTCTATTCAATCAAGAATTCCAAAACATCACCTATAATTACCTGAACCGTATGTAAGTCGCTGGTTTTAGGAGTTAAGTATATCGATATTACGGAGTATTTAAGACGAGAAGAATAAAAGCTGCTCATTCAACATTTACTGGTCTGAGAGTCTGATCAATTAAGATCCACACCCACCAAAATCACCCATCTACTTACAACCTACTCGGACCTATCACCATATCGACCAACAAAAACATATATACATACATACTCGAA
Source organism: Monilinia aucupariae (assembly GCA_002162555.1). Taxonomy (NCBI): domain Eukaryota; kingdom Fungi; phylum Ascomycota; class Leotiomycetes; order Helotiales; family Sclerotiniaceae; genus Monilinia; species Monilinia aucupariae. The sequence goes on from NGKF01000010.1 coordinate 670,130, forward strand.
CAAACAACCATGGCAACCTCCCAAACACCAAAGCCAATCTCAAAGAAGAAAACCACCCTCT
>NGKF01000010.1:670426-694458 GCA_002162555.1 Monilinia aucupariae
CGCCTTCAAGGCCGCCATCCAGCCCTTCCAACCGCACGACTACGACGCGCTAACCCTCGAGCGCAACCTCGACAACCGCTGCGGCTACACGCTGTGCCCGAACCCGCGACCGCGCGACGATCGCGGGGGCCGCTGGCGCCTCCTCGGCACGTCGGGCAAGGCCAAGGATTTCCGCATCGCCACGCGCGAGGATGCCGAGCGCTGGTGCTCCGAGATGTGCGCGCGCCGAGCCCTGTACGTGCGCGTGCAGCTGAGCGAGTGCCCGGCGTGGGAGAGGAGGGGCGAGGGCGCCGCCGCCATGAAGATTGATCTGCTGGATGAGCCGAAGACGGAGGAGGATAGGGTCATGGATGGCATTGGGAAGTTGGATCTGAACGAGAAGGGTGCGCAGGAAGACAAGGAGAGGAAGTATGGAAATCTTGCGTTGGAGAGGGGGGAGACGGGCCAAGGTTCCTTGAAGAGCGTGTCCAATTTCTCCATCATTGAGAAGGAGGTCAAGCAGGGCGATGTCAAACCTCCGACGTTTGATTCGAATGATCTCTCGGATAGGATGGATACATTGCATTTGGATCTTGAGGGTCACCGATCTACATTTCATCATGGCGCCAACTACGGAGATTTGTTTGGAGAAGATAATGATGACACGGAGATGGACACAGATTGGAAAATATGATTATTTTATTTAGGAGTTATGGAGTTCATGGTAGGAAGGAGTAAAACTATGATACCCCCCTTCCCCCCTTTCCCCCTACGTTTGTCACAGTCAATGGTATAATAAATTAACCAACAAATCAATGCTCGCTCGTAAATCTCATGCCATCGGCCAATCGATATTCGTGATTCCAAGAAAACTCGCATCATTCATCAGGTTATCAAGACCCAGCAAGTAGGGTTGTCACAACTGAAACCGTAGGTCGAACCATCCGTGAGTTTAACGCATGCATAGAGAGCTCGTTCGTATCTACATCATTAGCAAGATCACATCACATTCACAAAAGGCCAAAGTTTTCCCCAATATGGCAATCAAGCCTCATCTTCACGAGGAAGAATCATAGGCGACACCTTGGTTTTTGGGGAACGAATCGTTTCCTACATTGGTCTATGATACACTGCCTGCCTTTTTTGCGCCAGATGCCATCAGATCCATGTGTTTCCCCATAAAATCCCCCAAACCCTTTGTGAATCCATAAATCTAATCTCTGCGGGGAGGTCTGTCGCCGAATCGTCTTGGTCCACGCTCGGTAGTTTGGGCTTGAGTGACTGCGGTAACGTTGACTGGGATAGAATCGAACTGTAACCCAAGCATTAGATACCAATTTAAAAGATATGAGAATGACCCTCCAAAAATACTTACACCAAGGGACTTGAGTAGATCCTTTGTCTCGACATCAACCTCGAGTTGTCCAGTCTCGGTGCTGGAAACATCGAGAGCAGAAATCTCGGGAACGTATTGATCCTTACGCTCTCTCTCCTCTTCTTGAAGCTTGAAGGAGATACCACGGACGGGACCACGTTGAATACGCTTCATCAAATGGGTGGTATAACCGGCAATCTGTTCACTCGTCAGATACGTGTCGCAACTCCTCCAATTCAAACTTTTAATTACCTTGTTGCGGAGACGCTTGGAAGCAATGATGGCGATCTCATCGCAGATTCTCTTGTTGGTCTCGAAGTCGAGAGTCAACTTTGGGTAATATCTCTCGATAATGACCTTGGCGGACTTCTTAACTGTCTTGGTACGAACGCGACCCATGATTTCGGTATTTGGGGAGTTGTTGGTGGTGGATTGTCGAAAGCTTTTGCGGTTGTCGATCGAGAGGTATGAAAATCTTCAAAATCAATTTTGTGTGGGAAAAGTTGTGAATCTCTCGCTAGGGTACTAGCGTTATTTTGGTACACGTGACCGACCCCCTCACAATTTTGGTAGAAATTCGATTTGGATCTTCGAGATTTCAATTCTGATTACGATTGTAAAAAGAATTGACACACGAGGAGTGTTTTACTTGGAACCTATTACCAAAATATGAGGCCATGACTGAGCATAGGTATACTTTTGAATTAATTTACAGAAACACTTAGAGGCATACTCGAGTACACATAGACGTAGACGCTGGTTTTACATGCATATGATAATGATGATTAAAATTTATTGCTTTCTAGACGAAAGTCTACGTACTCTGACAAGTATCCTAACTCCATCCTCCCTCTAGCCCCCATGAAACTTCCCTCCCAGAAACCTCCCTAAGGGTATCATAAACAAAGGAAAACAATAACCTGGTAGAACCTGCAATAGAATAAATGCATCTTTGCTAATGACTGAACCCAATACGTATACGTATTAGATTCCTTAGGAAGAATCTATTAGTTTCGTGGTGTAGCTGGAATATCCCAAATTGAAGGAGCTAATTGCGTGGACTCTGATGTAGATGTATCTTGTTTGACGTTTGAGTTTGAGTTTGAAGATTCGTTTTGATCGCTAGTGAAGTTGTTGCTTGGAGCAAAAGGAATAGCGGAATTAGATGTAAAGACCGGAAGATCATGTTTCTTAATTACAGTTGGTGTATTGGTATTCGGTGGCAACCATCGAAGTGGTCCTTGTTGTGTCGTTATGCTATGATCTGGCCCTTGGGGCTGAAAGGGAATAAATTTATCCGCGCTGTATTCTGAAGAATGATCTGAGATGTTTCCGAATTCACCTTGTTCCATAGGAGGAGCAATGGGAGAACTAGCTGGCAAAGGATCTCCTTCAGTTTCTTGTATATGAGTAGGAACATGTGGAGGGAGAAATAGTTGAGGAGTCAAAGGATTTGGTGAGATACTCCTCATTGGCGTTGAGGATTCAGATTGATTATAAATTATCTCAGATTCAGTGCTTGTAGGAGATTTGTCATTTGAAATAGTTGTGGAAGTTGCACCATCCAGTTGGCTTTGCCCGGTCTTTGCTCTAAGCTTTTCTTGCTCCCTTGCTTCTTTTTGAGCTTTGGTGACTAGGTTGATCTTGATCTTCTTCATTCCAGAAGTCAAATTATCGATATCGGAAGTTTGGTTATTATCAATTGCAGGTGGGGTAGATTCAATAGCATCAGTCATGTTGTTGTCGGGATTGATCACTGGAGACTTCTTGCGAGGCCGGCCTGGACCAGGTTTTGAAGGATCCGTTCGAGCTTTGGCAGGAGCTTTTGTTTTCTTTACGACTACAAGTGGAACAGTAGGCCCACGAGAGCTCATAGACGATCCTGGTCGTACACTCGTCGAACTTCCTGATCCTTGGGAGAACGAAGGTGCTCTATTATTGGCAGGTCGAGGTGGAGCATTCATTGGTCCAGTGGTAGATGTCGAACTGAGTCGACGAACAGGTTGTTGCGTTGACTGTATATGACTTGTTTCGGGTCCCATAGTTGTGCTTGGAATGGGAGGCGCCTATTGATCATTAATTAGCACAGCATCATAAAGCAAGACAATACTACATACTTCATGTACGGGCGAAGTAGTTGAACCTGCAACAGTCCTTCGGCGGTTTGCTTTTGCAGCAGGCTTTTTAACCTCATCCTTCTCGGTGCTCTCAACTAACTTTGGTGCAGGTTTTCTTGTTCTCAGAGACATCCTGGCATTACTAGGTTCTGTAATTACAGGTTTTTGAGTACCATCGGGCTGCGCCAATATAGATTGACGTTCCTTTCTTGCTTTGGTAGCTTCAGCCGCGAGATCTTCCCATTGACAACTCTTCGTCTGTCTATCAGTTGGAATGAGCAATTTGCTCAATTCGTGAGCTGCAACGGTCCAATGAACATCAGGTGGTGGGGGAGTAGGTGGTCTAGGAGCTGCAGCTCGTGGTGATGGATTTACATTTCTCATGCCCATATTTGATACACTACGTTGCGCTGTAGGGGTGTTGACAACTTTTGCAATAAAAGATTGTGTAGGAGAGGCAAAGTTTCCCTGAGGCCCAGCTGCTTTCTGAACTTTTGGCTCCTCGGGCAGAGGTGTATTATTCATAGCTGCGTCAAGTTGTTCTAACCGACCCAGAGACCACCATAATGGATCATATGGCACAAATCCGGAAGCTGATGGCGGTCCAGGGCTCAAGGGGTCTACACCAAGTTTTTGTCCCATTTCAAAGTTCAGACCCGTATATGCTTTCTCGGTATGAGCCACAGGATCACTTCCTGATAGACCACTAAGATGACTCAACACTCCAGTACATAAAGCACGATCACTGTAGCCACCTTCAAGAACACTAATGATCCTTCCATCTACCCCTGTACTTTCCTCGGCTGCAAGTTTGACCACATCTCGTGTAAGACGAGCATAAAATTCTGTTGGAACGTTGACTTTATGACGTTGCATACCAGAACTCTCCCATTCACTTGCGTCGAAGCCAGCCGATAAGAAAATAGCAGCTTTTGGTTTCGGTCCATTAGGAGATGTTTGGAGGCGATCGGTTTGTGTACGTAGGAAGTTTCGTGCCTTTTCAAGGAGAACCAAATATTTCGACTCATATAATTCCCAAAATTCCTCTTCACTCTTCCAAGGTTGTAAATGGACATTCCAAATATTTTGTCCATGAGCGTTCTCAATACAAAGACTAGCATTCTTGACTTTCTCTTCATCGCCCATCTCACATGGATACGAATTGATATCATGAAGACTGAAATATCCAATTGAAGTCTTTTTCCATGCCAAGGCATTCTTCGCCAGTCCATTCGCACGAGCATTATGTTCCCAAGCAATTGCTTGAGAGCCATCTCCATGATGAAGATCAAAATCAATAATAGCCGCATGAGTCAATCCGTGAGCAAGCGAAGCATGTGAAATCCCAACGTGAACATTGTTTAACCAACAAAATCCAGAGGGATAACTCGCCGAACAATGATGTCCCGGAGGTCTTATGGCAATAAAAGTTCGACGTGGTCCTAGTCCGGTAGAAGCACCTTCGAAAACAGCATCCACACCCTCGCATACAGCACCCAAAGCACCTTCCATTGCATTCAAGGATTCCGAGCACAAATAAAGATCACCTTCGTGAAACTTCGAAGGAGGTCCTTCATCAGATCCTCGATTCATCTCAGGTCTAGCCAATTCTTTTCCATTCATAGCAAGTTTCGCTTCTGCATTATTACACATAATCTTCAACTCTTCCATCCACTTGACTCCATGTACGTTTGTGATCGCTGGAGAGGATAAGGACATTCGACGAGTAGTTTTGCGTATGCGAAATGGCGTGCTAGGTACCGTCGAAGCCTCCATACCAGGATGAATAGGATAACGACCCTCCGAGTGCCTTTCCCCCAGACGAACGTATGCTACAGATAATCCAAGTATGCTCGCATGAATCCGTTCAGGTCTCTCCACTATTGTACTTAGACCAACTTTTGAAGTTTTAGGTCGGGAAAAGCGATGTCCATATACCGAGTCGTGAAGTATAACAATCGTCTCGGCAGATCTCGAGCCCCCATCCATATTTTGTAAATCCAATTCCGACTTGAAATGTGAACTTGCGATAGAAGCTGCAGTATGCCGGGGAGAAGGTCCACGTCTGTCTTCTTCCCTGCCCGAGAGGGGTGATTTGCTGCCCATGACAGATGGCGACCTATGTGCAAATTGTGTAGATGATCTTTTGTTGGTTGGACTCCTGCTTGGAGTTGATCCTCCACTGTTCAGAGAATTTAAAGAGGTTTTTCGATTTAGGTTTGGGATCGATGGGCGACGATGGTCCACACTCGCAGAACTAGAACTTCGGGGTAAGGGGCTTGGAAGAACAGGGCTTCGACCATTTGGTGATGGATAGAGATTTGAAAGGCCACCATATGATGTGGCTCTCGGAGAAGCAGCTTGTAGCGAATTCAGAAGAGCATTTTTAGAGGCGGCATTAATCGAAAGACGGCTGGGTGAGTTCGATAATGGAGTCTCGTTGCTGCTTGCAGAGGGGGGTAACGGAACAGGTGAAGGACTGACATTTCTGCCATGATTTGGCGATGGGTTTGACATTATAAAGCAAATGAATGAATGAATGATGTTGAGCCGAAAGCTCAACCTTCACTATATTCACTCTTCTTGTCGCGAGGGTTCCAAATGCAGCAGAGGGCAGAGGAGAGGAGAGGAGAGGAGAAACTCTAAAGCTATGACGATGGAATATGCAGAGAAAGAATTGGATCGCGTACTGGTAGTAGATCGCGAACCCCTGTTAATAAACGGTTTCAACCTTATCTTTATTTTTTATATTGTGAAAGAAAGGGTTTCAATAATAGATGTTCAAGGAAAATATGTAATGTCGAAACATGATGAAGGAGAGATACAGACTATTAAGATCTGGTTCATAGAAATAGAAGCGCAGTTGTTTCAAACTATCTCTCATAAAGGCGGTATGCTTGGTTCCCCCTTTTTCTCTTTTGAGGGTATATCATCGCATATACGAGTATCATCATTGATCTTGTTCATTCAGAAATATTCTACTATGGGGGGTATCTATTCGTCGCATATTGATCATCAAGCCTTCTATTACGCCATGAGATCAACGCCAACGGTTCGTAATGCCTCAACTGCCCAACCTGGATACTTTGTCTTCTCACCACCATGCAGATCCGAAAAGAATGTCTTCACGAAGGCTGGATACCTATCTTCAATGATAGCCTTCCTAGCACTTCTCATCAGTTCCAGCTGATACCAAACATTATGCATAGTAAGTAGATGTGCTCCCACGGTCTCTTTCGCAGTGAGGTGATGGACGAATGCTCTGGTAATACCTAAACTGCCTTCTCCCTTTCTGCAGCACACGCATCCACATCCATCTTCCACTGGTCCAAAATCATTCGCATAAGATGCGTGCCGTAGATTTAAAACACCATACTTGGTGATGGCATTTCCGAATCGTGCGGTTCGTGTGGGCCATACACAATCGAACATATCAGCACCTAGAGCCACGCTGACGACCAAATCCTCAGGATATCCAATGCCCATCACATATCTCGGCTTATTTTCTGGCAAGAGACTGGTGCATGTATTGACTACGCGACAATAATCCGCCTTGGCTTCACCACCACTTAACCCACCTATGGCAATCCCGGGGGTTCCTCTGGCGACCATTTCTTCACAACATTTCCTTCGCAAATCTAGATCCAAGCCTCCTTGTATAATGCAGAACAAATTTTGTGTCGTCGGATTCTTATGGGCAGCAATACATCGGTCGAGCCATCGCACGCTTCTTTCCATGGCTATTCGCATCCTTTCCGCATCCGGAGAGGTAGTGACGAGCACATCGTCGAGTTGCATCATGATGTCGCTTCCTATCGAGTTTTGAAGAGACATGGAATGCTCCGGGGTGAGTAACATAGGAGATCCATCATGTGGACTTAGAAATCGCACACCTTCCTCCGTGATATTGGCCAACTTGAGAAGACTGACCATTTGAAAACTAGAAACTGCACGTCAGGTCAAGAAAGGGGTCTAATTTCATGCGCAGACAACATTACCCTCCACTATCTGTTAGTAAGTTGTGATTCCATCCTTGTAGCTTATGCGCTCCTCCAACTCTGTCCAACACTTCCTGGCCTGGTTTTAAGCCCAGGTGATAGGTATTATTCAAGCAGAGCCGACAGCCTGTCGCTTCCAACTGTTGAGGAGTTAAGCCCTTTAATGACGCTTGTGTTGCCACTGGCATGAATATGGGTAATTGCACTGGACCGTGTGGTAGAATCAAATTGGCCGCTCTGGCTTTTGTGGTCTAACATGTTGCATGTGAATTAGAGGGTAGTAAATTGTAATGGGGCAAAAAATGACGACGATCATATCTTACAGAACAGCGAGCCAAAAGCTCAAAAGACAAGGCTGAGGGCATCGAAGCCTTGGAAGCCATCATGATAGATGGATGAGATGAATGATTTTCTCAATGTTTTGATTGATATTTTCGGTAATCGGTCGCGGAGAAAGATGTCTCAAATTGACGAAGATCTGAGAGGGCCGAGGCTCGGATTAAGATTTACCCGTACAAGTGTGCTACTCGAGTAGAGTAGATAAGGACCCACCAGACCCTACTCTGTACTGTAGTTACTTTTAGACTGAGGTTTCACATTCGCATTTCGCATTTCGCATTTCGCATTTCGCACTTCACATGTATTTCACCCTTAAACTCATTTCCTAGTCTAGGTAATTTATAGGTAATCCGTAGGTAATCCGTAGGTAATCCGTAAGTACATGCAGTAGTCAGTCACTCTGGATTTCGTGAACACGTCTAATGTCTGACAGCTTGTTCATGATGACTCCTCTAGTCCTGGTGTACCGAGAATATAAAGATTTTCATAAATATTTCAACCTCCCTATTTCTTCCTATTTCTTCCTATTTCTTCCTATTTCTTCCTATTTCTTCCTATTTCTTCCTATTTCTCTAACATCGCCCCGTGATAATCACCCCATTTTGAATTTCCACCATCCCATCTTCCCTGTTCCTTTTCCTTCCCATCTGTCGCATTGGAACAGGTGGATCCACAACATCAGACCACTTTCTTGTGCCCAACTGGGATGCGCTCACCCAGTGCGAACTTGGACCAGCAGGACTTGAGGATGTGTGGCGAGAATCTATGAGAGCTTACTCAATCCGATCTCTTCAGCCACCTCTTTTTACCCAAAAGGAACTAAAATTAGCCGTAATATCTGCGTTGTACATGTAATTTTCGTCTTGGCAAGATGATGTGCATGTGAAAGAGGATACTCGGATGGAAATGCTGCATGTTTCCTCCTTCCTTGAACTTCCTTCTTCTTTCTTTAATCAAGCGAAGTCTAGATTGATGTTGGCGATGTACTGTGCTAGTGTACTCGTATATATTCTATATATATATACATATATACTCTACATGTTTGAGGTGAGGCCTTTTCATATCTCATATATACGAGTATCTCTCATATATATCCCTCATATCTCTCTCTCTATCTCCTTCCTTTCTTTCTTTCCTTCTTTCTTTCTATCTTATATCAAAGGTGATGTTTTAACCTACTACCTCACTCTTTATCACATACTCAGTATCTTGGTTCGCCGCAATCTTTCTTCCCTCTTGGAATAACCTCAAATATAAATCAATTCAAAAGATCGAGAGAGTTCCTTCTTTTCACCATGTTTACCTCTTATATCAACAACAACAACAACAATCTATCAATAGACCCTCAAGTTTTGCGATTAGCATTCAGACCAACACCGACTACAAAGTCACCAACCAAAGAACCACTCGCCCATTTTCACCTCTTCCCAAAGCTCTTGCCCGAACTTCGAATCCTCGTTTGGAGATATGCCTGCTCGGCTCGCACCGTCGAAGTTCGATACGATCCAACCGTTGATCGATGTCGTTCCATTGCTTCCCCTCCCGCCATCCTCCAAGCCAATCACGAATCACGAATTGAAGCTCTACGTATATACACGCTCTCTTTCGGCACCAAGACCTCCGAACCAAGAATCTACTTCAATCCGTACATCGATGTTCTCTACCTTCCTCGGCATCGTGCTATGGGATACGATGACACCCTCCGCGACTTCCGCACCTTTCTCAACACGCCGGAACTCCTCGATGATGTGAAGACCATCGCGATCGACCATGTGGACGTGGAGGTTAAGAGACCCTGGGAATCATACAACAAGGCAACCTTGATGCGATCTTTCCCCCGGCTCGACTTGGTCAAATTGATCATTCGGGAGGAGAAGACGGAGTGTGGAAGACCGGTTGAGGATTTCGAGTTTGTGGAGCCGAGGATGGAACCGGAAGATATTTTAAGGATGTGGGTGGATTTCAAGCAAAGTTTTCTGAGGGAAGAGAGAACTTTGAGGGAAATTGCAGAGAGTTCCGGGGGAGAGTATAGGGCGTGGGCTTTACCGACTGTGAGGCTACAAGCGAAGGTTAAGAAGGATATCGTCTGATGGGTTTTAAAGGAAAGGAAAGAAAGGGAAATCAAAGGAGTCTTTGGGGCATTTAACTGGTGTATTATTTGAATGGTATACCCACATGGTCGGCATGCATTAGAATGGATTTTTAGGCGACAGAAAGTTTTTGTCAATTACTTGTTGTTGTTTTTGCCTCGGTACGTCGATGGATTTTCGAGGCGCGGATGGATGAGTTGGGGATGCTTAATTCATATTCGAGGACGAAAGGTGGGGGAGTCTGTGATGGTAGTAGATGGGCTTTTCATGGGCGATGCACCAGGAGGGGCATGAGCATAAATCGTATTCAAGACGGAAGCTTGTTCACGTCATACAATGCCATGAAAGCACATCTCGCTTTTAATACATATCCTACTCGAGTGTGGGATACCATCATGTTGGAAAGGGATCAGTCGGTCGGTCAGTCAGATACATATATATACACCCCATGACTGTTGGTATGGATATGGATATGGATATGGATATGGACATGGATCCAATAAACATGAGGGGAAATAGCAACAATTATTGAATATAATCAATACATATACTTGTGTGTGTATTTATATATGTATATTCATGTGTGTGTGTGTACTCGTGTATATCCCAATGAATACTTCCACAAGCGCAATTGCGCTTAGTGCTTTGTTTTCTTATGATTTGGCTGGTTGGTTGGTTATGGATCGATTAGCGGGGGATTTTGGAGGAGATGGAAGGATGTGAGATGTGAGGATGTGAGGATGTGAGGATGGAAGGATGTGAGGATGTGAGGATGTGAGGATGTGAGGATGTGAGGATGTGAGGATGTGAGGTTGTGAGGTTGTGAGGTTGTGGTTTGATTATTGGTATTATGGGGTTTGAGGTGGGTTTGAGTTCGGGGTTAGAGTTTTGGATTGGGATTGGGATTGTGATTGGGGTTGCAATTGGGATTGGGGAGATGTTGGAGAGGGGCTGTTGAAGGGGAGGGGAGGGGAAGGGAGGGGAGATGTTGGAGAGGAGTTGTTGAGAGGAGGGGAGTAGGGAGAGGGGAAGAATATGCATATACACGAATGGGAATATCAGCGTAACCAAGTGAAATGCGAGAAGCGCTCATGATCTGCACCCAATCAATCACCAAGTCAAAATATCAACAAGTCAAGACAACTAACCTTCCCTTTTCTCCCTTTCTTTCTTTCTTTCTTTCTTCCCCTCCATCCTTCCAATCAAATCCCAACCCTTCAATCTCGCACACACCAAAGAATGCCAATTAGAGCGCATACTCGAGTAGACAGATATTCAAGCTATACCCATCTCTCTCTCCCTCACCTCAGAACCTCGGAATCTTACTCCATTGCGCCAAGAAACTCCACTGACAACAGCGACCCTAGATCTCGCACCCTAATAACCTCAACAGATATCTTCTACTTTACACACTCTCAACCACCGACGATGCAATGGAAAGGCAGAAAGGAATTGTGAGGTATGCGGGGTGATAAGTGAAGCTTCGGGAGCTAGAGTGCCGTGCTGACTTTGCGACGTGGTTGGAGTTAGAGAGCCATTCTTCGTATTTCACTTCATGGGAGCGTAGTATCTCTGCTAGCATTTGCTACGTACTGATATCCATTTTTTGACTATGAAAATTCATGTTGTAGATGAAAGAGGTGCAGGTGAGAGGAATCGAGAGGACGTGATTCTCAGACGGTCAAGATGAGATTCGCGAGCTCAAATATAAACAAGACTACGAGACAGTGAATCAAGCAAGCTATGGTACGGCATCTCTGCTTGCTAATTTAAGTTGATTCACTCAGCCTCAAGATTATTGCAGATAATAGGGCGGGGCAGTAAATTAGCCATATCCTTTCGGTTGGTATCTTTTGATCTTCTTGACTACAAAGCCTTCCGACTTGAGGTGGATCAACATCGTCCCAGTCGACAAATAATTCTATATATGAGAGCAAAGAGGGGCTTTGAAGATGAGTTCGGATCAGGGAAACGCACCAGGAGACCAGGGCTTTGACTCTGGAAATCCATCAAACCAAGTTTGGCAGTCGACGCTGGAGAAGATGCAACGGACGATTGAGCAGCAGGATCGAAGGCTGAAGCAGCAAGGCCAGAAAATCAACCAACTCAATCAACACGCGCAGAAATTGGAGAAGCAGTACAACATGCAGGTCGAAGGGCAACAAATTCAGGCCCACCAATTTACAATGCACATCCAGTCGCATCAGCTTCGCATTCAACAGTTGTTTGCTATGCAGACAGGAGGATCTCAGAAACATGCGTATGGCCCACCACCACTGCCCGACATGATGCAATATCCCGTAGCGCCACCGCTTAACACGAGTCAGTTCCCGGTAGAAGCACCCAGAAGAAAGAGGGGCAGAGCGCGAAGAATTGAACGAGATCGCAGTCGCTCCCCGGGCCGAGGTGACAATAGGTACCCAGCCAGTCGTCGTGAGGATAGGTCTCGTCTATCGGGAGGATCAAAGTCAGCTGTGTTGGATTTGATTTCTAGAGATCCACAGCCAATGCAAGGAATGGGTGCAGCAATGAGTTCGGGTGACGGAAATGCTTGGAACTCTATACCATTAAGACCCAAGGACAGTTCAAGAAGAGATGAAGGAGAAGCTCAAAAAAATCTTGAAAAGGAGCCAGCGGAGGTCAAAGTCAAGAGGGAAGCGAAGAATTTAGGATGGTGGTAGATTAAAGAGCGAAGAACGGCGGGTAAGGGATCGAGGATAGACAGGGGAGAGAGGGATGGATGGGGAGAGAAAATCGGGCCAGGGTACAGCAAACTTCATCCCTTTCAGACCTCACTCCCAAATAGATTCAGTCGATAGAAAAAATCAATATACTGCACCTATTAATCAGCCTTAGTGTCTAAATTGCTTATTTTCAATTTTTCCTGTTAATTTGCGCACCATGTTATGATATAACTTTTCTCAAAAAAATCCTTTTCAGCCTCAAAGAACTACGACGCTACTCTTGATCAACAATTTGTGGTTATAACCATAACTGCACGACCAAAGATGCCGCAAGTGTGGCCGAGTTGGTCATGTCTTTGCTAAAGTCTACTCCTTTGAGGTCATATTATGCAGAGCTTTTTCCCCCCAAAAAGGAAGAAGAAAAAAGCCTCCAGCGGCTTCAGCAACCGCACAGGAATTGACTGGACGTTGTCTCAATACCTTGGAATGAGGACCAAATAAAGGCAACTGGCACATTGCCTGAAACCACATCTCAACAAGAAGAACGTGCTTCGACTCAAAGCTTCTCAATGTTCGAGTCAACATCAAACAGTCCCAGACACACGGTAAATACCTCATCAGGATGGGGTCATAAAGATGGGAAAAGTATTTGAGTACTGCAATCGCCATCCCAACGTCGACTGCGAAGTGGCCCCGTATTTCCTCTCATAAACAATACGCCATAGTGCTCGGTCGAAATCACTAAAACGGGCATCGGCTTGGGAGAGATGCTCACTGGATAGCATGGTCGAATTGTAAAATACGCAGAACGGTTACTTGACCACAGATTTGTCCGCGATGTGTGGATCGATAACGGTATTTTTCTCTTCTGCTGAGCCGTAGGACCCAGAAGCTATTGATGAACCCTTGATCTTTGCAAAAGGCAAAGGGTCAGTCAGTAGCTAGGGCACTTGCAAGTTGGGCAGGTTGCGGGGGAAAAGACAAAAGTTTGATCGTTATCTCGTGGAAGCTCGAGATCGATGGGGTGGTCCTACATAAAACACTCAGGTACCACCTGATACCACATCTCGGACGGGACATTGTGAGAAAAGCACCTTGGATGATTCAAATCTGTCAATTGGTTAGGTATCAAAGGAGCAGCTACTGTGCTGGTTATCCCTAGTACCGGACCCAGGCAAAAGCTGAGGGGTGAGAGGTTTTACCTCAGGCCGAAGATATTGAACCCCCGGCCGGTGAATGCTACGATGGGAGTAGCATGAATGAAGTATGATCAGTCTATGGACTGATTGACTGATCATGTATCCATTTTACCTGACTTGCAAACATCACCACAGCGAGGCCTGATGCTTCGTGTGGAGATCAGCTGGAAGCTGGTATTATTGTTCTGGTTTATTGCCAGGCTTTGTACTGCTAAGTCATAGTCGCTTTTTGATTTGAGACATCGTATAACTTGATGCTATGTTGTCCTTGAAATTTAGGGACGGGGGTCCGTATGGGTTCCGAGTCATTCTCTGCAACAGAGTCCACTCGATTGGAGACCTTTGGAGAGAGCATATCAATGGAGAGGGAGGGGGGGAAAGAAGGAATAGAAAGGAAGGGGGGACTATGGTGATTCTTGAAGGGGTGGAATGGGGTTGGGATGAGGAGAAGGGAATGGGTTACTAGGTGATTGATTCTGTAATTCTTAGGGATTTGTGGGCTTGAATAGAGGAAGACGGTCGGCTAAGATGGAAACCATTTTCATTGTTTAGTCAATGGCACCTCACATAACTCGCTACCCCCTTCCAAGGTTGTTTGTGACTTTAGTGTGATTCTGCTTATGATTGTTGTAATCACGTGTAGCGCTATACCTAGTTAGGTGTCTCCACCTCATATACTCAGTAGAACACATATGCCACTTCTAGCATATTAGATAATATATACTCTACCACTACAATAGGTTATGACCCCGTATTGTACATTCATTGAAGCAACTTGATTATCATTTTATTGATTGAAACGATAATATACGTCTTTTCCGAAGAAAAAGATCGCTTTTCTATACGTTTCCGCCGGAAAAATCATATTTTCATTATTTTCATCATTTTCATTATCGAAATTTTCATCAAAAACCTCATTTTTTATCAATACCTTTTTAATATCATTATGTTAAATGTAGTTATAACTAAATAAAATCTTATTATTATTTTTACAAAAAACAATTATATAGATTATTACAACTTTTGCTTAATAGTATTTGCAAATACGAATTGCTACAATATTGTATTTAGCAAAGAAAAACAACCTATTTTCAAGCTTTCAAAAGAATTTGTAACGAATAGATTTATTACAAAAGGTTGTTAAGGGATTGTGAATATAATATCGTAAAGGATAATTGTTTTGAAGGTAGAATTTGAAAAGAAATTAGCTTCTTTTATAAAGAGAAAAAGTATTGTCATGATTATTATAGTTTTAGGATTTATATCTCTTTATTGTAATATAGTAAAAAAGAGCTATATTAGTATAGATCCTATTAATGTTTAGAAAAAGTTGTTGGTTTATAATCGAACTTTTGATATTATTTATATGGCAAATACAATGAAATCGTTTTTAAAAAAAGAGTTTAATTACAAAAACGAAACTATTTAGATTTTTCTTACAAAATTAAAATTATATTAATAAGCATTCGCTAGCGCAAAAGCGCTAATAATAAATAAAATGGTAACAAATACGTTTTTGGCATATATATTAATATATAATACGTAAACGGCGACTTTCATTTACATTTATATATTTGAAAAAACATTAAAAAAGGTTATAATGCTTTTTCAAACAATTGAAAAATCAATTAAGGTTATTATACTTATTGCAAAATCTTCAAATAAAGGAAAACGGAATAATCGTAATGGAAAAGATAATCATGAAAATAATCGTAAAGGAAAATCAAGAAGATTATACAATCGAAATAAATCATCTCGAGTTGAAAAGGTTTAATGCCATTATTGTAAAAAATACGAATATCTTAAAAAGAAGTATCGTATATTTAAAAAGAATGAAAAACGTACTTATAAAGCTTCCGCAAATAGCGAAGATTCTAGCTTTGAAGAAACAAAAGCAAATATAATATTAAATAGCAATTATATTTCTTTTTATTATTCTAATATCTTTTTTCAAGCAAATAGTAATAATTCAAAATGAATACTCGATTTAAAAGCTTTTCATTATTTTATTGATCAATTCAAAGCTTTAAATAACGTTACAAAATAGTTTATACTACGAAAAGTTCAAATTGCAAATAAATCATTTGCTTTAAATATAATATACGGGAATGTACAAATTGGCAAATTTATACTTTTCGATATATAGTATATAAAGAAATTTGGAATAATACAATTGATTTCTGTTAATTTTCTTATTAAAAATGGATGTAAAATAATTTTCGAAAAAGAATCAACGTTTTATTGAAAATTCGGCCAATTGAAATTTGTAGTAAAAAAAGTATTTGGCTATTATATTATACAAGATTTTGTATTATAATTTGCTAATCTTATATTTAAAAAGCTCGCTATTATAGATGATATTGATCTTTATAAATCTATATTCGATTTAGTACATTGTTGGTTTGATTATTTTAATCACAATCAACTTTGGAAGCTTTCAAAAGTGTATATAGGTTTAAAATTATTAAGAAAACGGAAATCGATAGAAAAATCAATATATTTACCCTACCTAATAAAAAAAATAAAAAAGCATTTTAACAAATATATAGCTATTAAAACGTTTACAATTTTATATCGTTTTTATTGTAATCTTTCTGGAATTCAAAAAATATTCTTTTCAAATAATAAATATTTTATAATAATTGTAAATAATGCTATAAAGCTTATATGGATTAGATATACTCCTAATAAATCCGTAATTATAGTTATACTAATACTTTTGGATTTGTTCAAATTGATCGAAACAAAATCTAATAGCAAAATCGTTATAATACATACTAATAACAACAAAAACAAATTTGGAATTGTTTTCCAAATAGAGATTTCGAAAAAAGACATACAATTTAAACCTTTTCTTTCAGAAAAGCACATTATAAACAATATTGTTGAAAAGAAAATATAAGATATAAGTATTGTATTAAAAAGTTTTTTGGCAAAATTAAAAATGCCTTCGATTTAATAGGAAATTATAATATTGTATATTGTTTATTTAAAGAATCGGTTTTCTACAAAAATATTACTTTTTAAAGAAACTAAAACGTTCTCAAAAATTATAACGCTTTTTGAAGCTTATAACAATTGTCAACCAGATTTACGAAAACTAAGAGTATTCGGATATACAATATTTGCTTGTAATCCTTAATAATCAAGGTAAACTATGAAGAAGTTTGAGTTAAAAATATTGAAAAAAGAACATTTTTTTATTAGTATAGAAGGAAGCCAAATTTACAAGCTTTTTAATCTCCTCACTTTAAAAACAATAAAAACGATAAATATTAACTTTGATGAATACAGATTTTTATTGAAAAACGATTCAAATATGTTAAATCATAAAGAAACTCCAATAAGATCGAAAGGAAAAGCGAATCAAATGGGAAATCACTTTACAAAAGGTTAACAAAATTAAAAAAGGATTTGCATTAATACAAAACAAGCAAGAGTTCTTATAAACTTAAATATTGATATAAAATAATTAAAAGCTTTTATAAATTCAAATGTTAAATTAAGATAATCAAAAGTTTTTATAAGCTTAAATTATAAAGATAAAAAATTAGGTTTTTTTATGGATTTAGATAAAAATGATTTTATATAGAATCCTTGCTCAAAAAAAGCTTTTTTTATAGTAGCTACAATTTGCGGCTTGCAAACTCGAATTGAAATCAAAGAAATTGTAGAGAATAAAAGAAAAGTACAATACCCTATAAAGAACTTTAATGTAGTATATTCGTATACAGATATCAATATTGAAGTTATCGATTTGAAAAACGCTTTAGATTCAAACTTTGAGGTATAAATGAAAGCAATCAAAACAAAATTGATTAGTTTGAAAAATAACAACATTTTTGAAATAATTAATGGATCCCCTTCAAAAAAAAAAAGATTTTTAAAATCTAAATAGGTTTTATAGAACAAGTTTAATCAAAATAGCAAATTAGAAAAAAGAAAAGCTAGATTAATGATTAAAGAATTCTTATAAAAGTATAAAATCGATTTTACAGAAATATTTGCAAAAATTGCAAGATACTTTATATTGCGAGCTCTTTTTGTTAAAGTAATAAAAAAGAATTTAAAAATCGATAATATGAATATCGATATAGCGTTTCTAAATAAAGAATTAATTGATATTGAGATTTTGATGAAGATTCTATAATTCTTTGAAAAAGTATTTGTTTTAAACTTTACTAATAATTACTTCAAATTTAAGAAATTATTTTATAAGTTGAAATAAGCTTTAAAAGTATGATGACAAGTAGTTAAATTGTTCTTTAAAAGTATAAATTTACAAACTTTATTAACAAATCCTAATTTGTTTATTAGAAAAGAAATATACATTCTATTTTATATAAACGATTTGCTAATATTGAGATTATAATCTACGATCAATATAATTAAAAAGATTATAAATCAAAAATGAAAGTGTAAAAATCTTGAATCAACACAAATCTTTTTAGAAATCCAAATCGAATAGAACAAAGTTTAAAGATCTTTCAAAATACATTAGAAAGCGTATATCAAAAAACTTTTGAAATAATTTAAAATCTATAATCCGATATTTCGGAATCTCTTTTTCTTTATTAATATTATATTAAAACCAGCTATAATAGTAGAGTTATTCAACAAAAGCGATAAAGCTTTATATTTACAAATTATTGAATTAAGAATTTATTTAATAAACGGAACAAAAAGCAACTTTGCGTTTCCAATTAATCAATTCGCAAAAGTAATATACGCTTTTGGAAAAGAACATTTAATCCTTACAAATCATTTCTTAGAATTCCTTGATAATACGATTAACATTAGTATAACTTACTTGAATCGATTGCGGCATTTGTTATATTCCTATAATATTTTTATAAATACTACATAGGGTTTAAAAACGAATCGAAAATCGATATAAAAAATAATTATTATTCGATATAAAAGCATAATAATATAGTTTTCAAATAAGCAAAAATCTATAGCATTTTGTACAATGGAAATTAAGATTATAGTTGCAAATAAGAATGCAAAAGAGATTGCATAGCTCGAAAAGCTAATTGTCGATTTAGAAGAACGAACTTCTTTAAAACTATTTATTTCTATATTGTATTATAATAATAAAAACGATGTTGATTAAATGCAAAAGAATAAGTTTTATAGCAAAGCCAAATATATTAGTATATAATAGCATTTTATACAAAAGAATATAATCGAAAACAAAAGATTACGAATAGTATAGATTTCTAATTTTAAATAGAAAGCTAATATTTTGATAAAACAATTAATTTACTCTGGATTTTTGATTTATAATAAAAAGCTTAATCTTGATTTCGAAAAGCGTTAAAAAAGCTTTTATATCGCGATATAATATAACTATAAAATATTAAACTTTTAAAAGGAAATGTAAGTATTACAACAATAATAAGTTGTTGTTATAAGAGTTAATAAAGCTTTAGGATATATATATAATACTAAGAAATCGAAAATAATAAAAGAAATGGTTGTTTCTATAAAGTATTCAATTGTATAGATTTTTGGGTTTGGAATAAACCAATCAAAATGCGTTTTGAGCTTATATGGAGGTTTGGAAGATACAAGATCATTAATATCAAAAAGCATTTCAAAAAGCTTTCAAAAACGCTTTTTAAAAGGCTTTTTCTTTTATATAATTCTAATGGTCGAATTCGATCATAAAGGGGCTGTTGTAATTATGTGTAGTGCTATACCTAGTTAGGTGTCTCCACCTTATATACTTAGTAGAACACATATGCCACTTCTAGCATATTAAACAATATATACTCTACCACTACAATAATGATAATGAAGTGAAGTGAAGATATCATGCGCTACGGTGACCTACTCACACTAAGTCGACAATTTTATAAAAATCACGGGACTCTCTCTCATTGGCGGAGGTTGAATTCTGCCATAGGCGGTGTTAAGGTTACCCGAGTTCGACTCCAAACTCCGCCCATGATCCAAAGGTCTCAATTGCACAGCAAGTATGTATATGATATCGAACCACGTGAAGTTCCGAGAAGCTATGGAGTATAGCTGTATCTCGGTGTTGCTTAGAGGGATATGGATGGTCGTGAAGATGCACAATCGCTGGCGTTTTAACAAGACTTGTAAGGCTACACATGATATGGTTCGAGCAATGAATGCCACCGAGGCCATGGCAGATGGTGTTTTGGCAGCACAAGTGTGACGCCAGAGCAATGGCTTCCAAGAGTTGATATCATCAAATGCTACAATGAGGTCCTTAGATCGAC
This sequence comes from Monilinia aucupariae, assembly GCA_002162555.1. Classification (NCBI taxonomy): domain Eukaryota; kingdom Fungi; phylum Ascomycota; class Leotiomycetes; order Helotiales; family Sclerotiniaceae; genus Monilinia; species Monilinia aucupariae. The sequence continues at coordinate 690,459 of NGKF01000010.1, forward strand.
ACCACGCATATCTTCACATTCACATCACAAACATCAAAACGGCTAGAGCTGATAGATACGGAAAGCAATATATTTCATCTATTGCTTTTCAGTAGCTTCCCAAACAGATCTCCAATAGCATGGTATTCTTGTTCAATGAGTTGGTGCTCTCCAGTTCAGGTATCGTTAAATGTAGAATCGGTTCATGTCGCGACAAGTCGAAGAACAAGGAAAGCGGGTATGAATGCGAAGTTCGTTCGTATCATACCTAATGCAGCGCAAGAAATAAGAAGAAAAGTAGGTGTATTCGTGGAAATCATTCATCATCAACGTGGTGGAGGAGGAGGAGGAGGAGGTAAATGGCCAATGGTAAGTCAGCCACCAAGGCTAATATTAAGTAGGAAACAAAACACAGATATCCAGTGGACCAGGATTTATCGAGAAAGCTCCCTTACTCTTCCATCATCTCGCACTGTGCGCTCGAATCATCAACCTGCTCCTCCAAGAATTGGTGATTTTCAAGTCGTGGGTTTCCACCGTGAGGATAAAGATTCGCATCTTTCTCCTCCTTCAGCTGCTGCTTCTCATTCAAATATGGTTGGATGAGTTGATTACGACCCTCATCCATCGACTGGTATTTTTGTTCCCGTCTTTCGAGGGCTGCACCTCTTTTTTGCAGATACGAATCGCGTTCTTGCATGGCTTGACTGCGCGATTTAGTCATTTCGAACCCCGTTCTTTCTTCTTTCCATATCTCCAACCATTCCCCTTGAGAAATCCTCCCTTCCTCCATCAGTCAATACACTCTAGATTTTCCCAAAGTGTTCTCTTTTTAAACAGATTATTCCCCAGTCTGTCGCGCCATTTCTTTGGAGGGTCGCCGTTGATTTTGAGGATGGAGGTGCTCCTAGTGCTGCTCATTGTACCTCCAAAGTCTCAGCACTGGTGCACCCATCGAACCAGGTAGACAGGCTAATAGATATAACCATTCCAACGAATATGCATCCCCTGAATCGGTCCTCCGACTCAGCTATTCGAAATTCTCCTGCTGCATCTATCGCGTCACCCCTGCCACACCCCCATCACTTTCCCTCGTGATCTGGCTGCCGAGAAGCTTCTTCGCACTATCCACTTACCTGTGGGAAGATCTCCCGTTGTCTTCGGATTTTGCTTTTACTTTTCATACTGTGCGCTCTGTGGTCTTTCTAGATGACATATTTCTTGCCGATTCGATTGCGTTTCCTTTTGGCTATATCATCTCTTTCATCTTCTCCTCTGCTTTCTTTTCCGCGTCGCGCGTGTTTCTTTCGTATTCACTCGTTTTGCTCTGCATGCGCTGAGTTGTAGTGGCGTTATCTTCCGAAGTCCAAATGTACTCGAGATGGGCACAAGCATGTCGGATTTGAGCGAGCGATCACTCGATCGATGAATGTGGTTAAGCTTCAAATTTCTATTGCTTCACACCAAGCGAATCCGAAACGTGTGGGAATCAATTGGCTGGGAGAGATTAATGAACTGAATTCATACAGTATCTACATAAGTACCAACAAAATAACCTCAACGCCCCTTCCCGCATTCCCGCATTCCCATGCCGGGTCCGTAGACTCACCGGTCGATGATCCGTGTCCGTATCCAACGCTTATACTTATGCACCCCTCCCTATAACTCCCTTAAAAGATGCCCGGTTCCGTTATGGATGCCGGGATGAATGCCCTTGTATTATGCCCATATGCTATGCTCGTATGCCATTTCCGTATATCAGCCCCTACCTGGGCTGTGCCCATATGCTCGATACCGCTCGATGTATGCACCGCCGTTGATTAATTATGTACCTGGACCTTTCTCCGTCCATCCACCCATCCATTTACACATTACTGCCTCCCCTTTTTTCATTATTCTCGGAGTCCCCAGCACTCGTACCGGTTCGACTATTCTCCCGAACACCTTCCGAAGATGCCGTTACTTCGAATTCATCATCGGACGGAATGTAAAACTCCTCCTGAACCGGCGACATGGCCGTGACTCCAGGGCCGAACCCAACCGAACCCAATCCATCAATCTCCGCCGCATCCCACCAGCTCCTATCACTTCTGCCGCGGTCCCCAACCATCCCACTCCCCGACTGCGCCTCGAATCTCCTTTGAGCCAGCTCCTCGTCTCTCCTCTTGTACGCCTGCCTCGCCTCGCGCGCCATTTCATTCCTCGTTTTCCCCGGTCCACGAACCTGCCTCTCCTCCCCCTTCTCCGAAAAGATCACCCAGAACTTCAAACTTCCAAAGAACGTCCCGCCGTTCCCTGGTATGTGCTTCCACGGCTTCTCTCGCGTGGAGAATAACCAACAATCCACGGCGCCCTGCGCACAGGCACAGATTGTCGTGAATGCGCTGAGGGCAAACGGTGGATTGGCGGCCAGATCGTCGTTGAATTGGAGGACGTGTGAGATGAATGGGATGATCCACATTGCTAGGTAGACCAAGGGGTAGATGAAGAGAAAGCGAAGTTGGCGACGGATTTTCTCTCGAGTGCGTATCATTTCTATGACCTCGAGGTTTTGCCCTTGGGAATTGACAAGATTCATGTCAAAAAGATTGCCCGGTCCTTCGGAATCATTTGGTGGTTGGGTAGCGGGGGTTAGGTCGGTGGGTATGGGGGAGGCATAGATGGAACCATTTGAATCGAGCGATAATCGTCGAACGAGACTCTCTCGCCAATTATTTCGAAAGTGAGGCGTGGGCATCGGATGGAGTATTTGTTGTGGTGGGAATGGAGATGAATTCGTCACTTCCGATACAGGTTGTGTTGTTGAAGCTCCAGCGAACGAATCGGTAGAAACCTCTGATGGAGGAGACGTTGAACTAGGTCGATTACGAGAGTGGAATACTGCAGTCCACATGAACTCATGAGCGTGATTCCTCATATTTGCGAGGGAATTTAAAGTCGAAGCCGATTGCTTCCTTCCTCCAGCAGCAAATGCAGCGGAAGGACGTGTTGGTTCAGTTACCAGCCCATTGAGAGTAAGAGGTGGAGGCACGCTTCTTCGTGTTTGACTTCGTCGTGCCCTTTCAGTTGAATCAAAACTATCCTGACTATTCTGAAATCCACGGAACCTAAATCGGACATAAAAATAGATCGAAACGTAAACGGTAAGAATCGTGATGAAAATAATATATCGAGGTATCCAGCTCAAAGCCAATCGGTACCAAAATGGTCGCACTGGTAGATAGCAGTTTGTTCCTTGAGTAACATAAGCTTCGTTATTGTTAACAAAAGCCAGAGATGCCGTTAATAATGGAAATAAGATCCAAATGGTGTATGCCATCCTACGATATGGATAAAGACCCCCTTCACCAGCCGAGGATTTAGGCCTAAATATATACAACGCACTATGTACAGCAACCATGAGAACCGAGATATCTGTAGTGAAAAAGAGTTAACAGATGCTCTCTTGTACGTGTGGGAAATGGCATAGCAAACCTGAAGCTTCAATTCCCACAGCCAGAAAAAATCCACTAATTTGACAAAATGTTGAATCATCTGCTATGGGACCATGCAAAAAGACGACAATTGGAAAAATCATAAACCATAAAGCTTTGAACATATCACTTTGAATTAACAACATAATGAGACTATTCAGGGTATCAGCATCAGCATGAGTGTTCGGATTAGATGAGGATCAGGGCGTGAACCATACACCATCCATATAAATAGAAAGGAGGGGAAAGGAAAGGAAAGGGGGGAAGGCGGGAATGGGTCGGTTATGCTTACTCGTGTCTGAACGAACGTCTCATTCTCACAAACCAATAGAACGCCAGAAGCGAAGAAGCAACGCTAACCGTTGCAAAGGTCAACGCAAGTATTTGTAAAATCGATCCTTCCGATTCCGATATATCTTGGCCTTCACTTGCACTGTCCCCAATATGCCGCGGAGAAAGCTGATGCATAGTTCTTGCTATGCGCGTTGGAAGAGGCGCCATGGAGAATATATCGCATTGGGGGTTTTCGTCTCGAATGGAGGGGGGGG
>NGKF01000010.1:694535-790638 GCA_002162555.1 Monilinia aucupariae
TCGTATATTTTATGGATCGGGCTTTTCCTTCCAACTTCTAAATTCCTCCAACATGATCACCAACTTTGCTCTACACCATTCTCGTGATAACTCATAATATGCTTTTCGAAGTGGTTCCAAGATCGTGTGTGTATCGTATATCGGATCTCGTTACAGAGTTTGCTGTGTCGCACAGGAGCGTTGGTGGCGTCAAAGACCAATGGCGCTGGCTTCTTCGTCGATTTGGGTGGATAGCGAAAGCTTCGAGGTTGAAAATTCCGCTATACGTGAATTGGATTGAACATACGAGTATGGTAATCTTAGTACTGTACTTTCTCTAGATGATATATGTCTGATTCGTGAAAACTTAATCAGCGGTACGCGGAGTGGGAGTGGAGTATTTTGAATTCCTTTGTAAATGGCTGGTCAAAAGGTGGGCGAAAGGAGCGGTAAAAGGATCTTTTTCAACTTGGGATGTCGTGCGGATATTCCCCTGTGATGAGAAGGTACTTCGTATTTCTTGAAGACCAAAAGAGTCAAAGGAAAGAGGGAGATCAGACACGTCAAAATCGGCGAAGTATATATGTCTAATGATTGCATGTACTGGGACTTCTTGAAGCACCGGCCGCGGATCTTGAGACCTTGATCCATGTGAAGGGAAATGTTGGGGACTTTTTTCTTTTCTCACTGTCACTTCTTACTGTTCAGTAGATGCTGCCGATCATTCGAATCCAACACGAGAGCGATTGATGCCAACCTACCGGATATCATGGAACACCTGGTGACCTGACTACCTACAAACCATTTGAACCCTGAACCTTCCTCACGCCTCGAGACTATCTAAACCTTGGAGGGCTATTGATATGAAGCGGATATTGAAAAATTCGAAGGCTATGCCCGTAGATCGGTAATATCGGTAGTTGAGATCCAAGTAATTCGGATCTCGCCAGTTGCTTGAGAAGAAAGCCAAGAAAGGCAAAAGTATGTGTATATACAGTACGACGTATGTACGAAGGGTGTCTGGATGTACTCGAGTAGATGCGGAATGCGATTAGACATGTTAATATTAGAACTTCGTAGAACTCAATATGTGCTGATTATTAGCACTGCTGTAGAGTAAGTATATGGTTTAGGTTTGGTCCCGCCGTCTAACGTTGTAATAACAAGCTGCAAGTAGATATACTCGTAGACGATTAATCTCTCTTTGCCTCCAGACCTACAGACCTACAAACCTATTTTCCACCGTCTTGGAAAGCCAAACCCTCGCTTTTCAACATGCTTGCACTAGCACATACATACATACGGGTTACATACAGACAAACAAGGACGGTACAATGAGTTCATGCATATAAAGCCTTCATGATGACGACTTAACCCAGCACCGAGTACAAGCTCTTGATCAGGTATCATCACTACTCGTACATTGCATGTATTATCATGAACACCCAGGTCAAGAACTCAATCATGATTGGAGTTGGTAAGGGTTGTGTGGTTTCCGCTACTCTACAAGCCACCCCAAATAATATTACCGAACTTTTTCCCTAGGGCTGCACGGTTCATGAAGGGGTTGAGGACTGGAGGTGAAGTTTTTTCTTCTTCTTTTGTCCCCGACAGCCAAGGGGGGGGAGGGGGGAGAATAACAAGAACAATAATACTGAGTAATAATGGATTCGAGCATGAGAGGGTTCTAGTCTAACTTCTGACAGTCCTGACAGTTTTGACAGTTCTGACACAGATACACGAGAACTAATCAACGAATTAGCAGAATTTAAGCTTCAATAGTCGACTATCGACTATCGACTATCGACTATCTAGGTATCTTATCGGCAACATTTGATGGGTGGTCGGATGGACGGATCCAGATCATCATCTGATATTCATACTATACATAATATTACACCAAAACACCACCTAATCGCCCTCTCTCTCTCACATCGTCATGAGTTGAAGATACAGCATAAAGCATGCTTCCCATCATCGTCTTCATCATTCGCCAGCTCCAACGCCTCATCATCCGGTAGGTGCCAGGTGCCAGGTGCATCCATTCATCCATTCATCCTTCGTTCTTTCATGTGGTCATGTGGCCATGATGCTCCGGAGAGAAACACAGGACTGTACGCGGACTGGACTGGACTGTACCGTACTGCAAACCTCATTCTGACTTTTACCCGCAGCCGCCGCTCCTTCCGTTCACCGACAAGATCCTCAAATCTTTTCCCCGCCACCCTAAAGTGGACAGGAGCGGAAAAAAGAGTTTGTCATGAAAAACAACGCAACATCTGATCTTGACTCTTGACTCTCGAATCTCGACTCTTGACCGATTTTATGCGCTTCAAATGCTCCTAATGCATTGACCCCGCATGAACTTTCATACCCTTGAACACCGACTGAATCGAGGGTGGGAGTGGATTGATACTTAATTAAATGTATTGGTCACGTGAGAAGACTATCGTCGACGGGTTGGGGTATCCTATTGGGTGTTGGGGTGCTCCTTATCTCATGAAAAGATCGATATAATTCGTTGCAGCTCATCATCATGCATGCGTCCAATCATCTGGACTTTTCAGGTTGCTATAGTTCTGATGCTCTCCCGTATTAATGAAAGCTAACGGCACCTCCATCAAGCTGCTAGCGATTCGTCGCGATGAACCGGGAGATCCAGGACCTTCAGAGGTGATGAGAATACCCGAACTTGCTCGATCCGTTCGAAATGTCTTATCCGATTGATAGGTTAGATGAGCTGAGCCTCGTCCCAAGTATGATCCTATAGTCAAGCTTGCTTCGTCAAATTCTATATCCCGAGTATCATAGCTATTGTGGGATTCGTGATAAGATGATAGCCGCTGTGTCGATGATCGATTTGCTAACTGGGAGCTGAGATATGATAACGGAAGCATCTGTCTCGACATTCTCATTTCCTTGGATGCTTCTTTAACTTCGGCCCTGGCATCTGGTATCTCGGCGGTGCCAAAGCTTTCATCCGGTGCCTTCAGATCCATTCGAAAGGGATTTACCTCTAGCGAGGTAGCTTTTTGGGTCGATAGTCTGTACAGACTTCGACGTGAATGTCGAGTGCCATGCCCGAATAGAGATGGAAGAAATGTGAAGAAGAATGGCTTGGTGGCTGGTAGCGCGGTGCATATCTAAGGTAACTTGGGTTAATAAAAGTTTCTGGAGTATCGAGCCATGATACAGCTGGGAGGTTTTCTTACCATTCCTATATATAGATTTAACACGCTAGATATCCATAATGGATACGCGAACCAAGTCCTATCATATGATGAATATGTCGCGTGTATATAATATATCCTGACAATACCAGCACCACAAACAACCAAACCAGCCGCGAAGAGAAGACACAGCATCAATTGCTGACGAATGGGTATCGGAAGACTGAACACAGTAGGTATTGGTAGAAAGAAAACAGCAAAATCGGTAAAAGTATTAATAATTGCGCTCAAGAATAAATGAGTTCGCTCGTTGATGCAGTTTTGAGGTGAGTAGGATAAGGTCCAGTAGTCTGAAACAGGACTATTGTATAGAGTTAGTATATGTTTATATCATCGAAATGTCTTGTCCATACCTGCAGTTGTTGATGATAACCACCTCAAAAGAGATTGTTTCGCATGCCACTATTACCATCATTGCAATAGCTATATGTTTGAGAATACCAGTTCCTCTGGACATAACTCGCATCACCAAAATGATGAAAGAGATTTTGGTGAATGCAACCGCAAGGCCGAACAAACATTCTAGGAGTAGAGACACCTTCAGCCCAAACTCCGCGTATTCTGGGGTGACATCCCAAATATGACGGTTCCACTTCCAACGTTCATGGGCGAGGAGTGCAATAACGGCGCAGATGGTGGTTGGAACGAGGGCAATTAGAAGAAATATATCATCAACACCAAATTGCTTGGATAGATGAATTCGACTAAACGTTCGCAACCCAACCACAATGTATACAATTGGAAGGAAAACGGCGGTGATTATGAGAAGTGCAGGTCCTCTAGTAACCGGGTCGATGTAATTAGGTTTTGGGAAGGTTGACAAGACCTCGGGCGAAGGAATTTGCATTTTGAAGAATCGTTGACTATTGAGCCTGCAGTGATGTTTTTCGGATCACGCCAACTTGGTGAGAAGAGAGGGAGAAACGACATTACTATGTACCTTAATATCATTGCCGGTTCACAGCATGCTTGGACCTAGTCCCCAAATGTGAAATTATTTTGCAATCTACTGATCTGTAGCTTTGCCTTTGAAGGTTGAGAGCCATGCTTTATCGGATTGTATGCTGGATAGAATGGAAAAGCTCACGATAAAATTGGACCTGGACATAACTTTCGATGGTGGAATGCAAACTGTTCACCTGCTGGTACGAGTTGGGCGGACGCTCAGATACCATTCCAGGTGCTCATAAAACCCTTTGGGAACTTGTATGCTTATGATTGTCAGGGCTCGGATGGTCAAATAAGAGGTTTCATCGAGAAAGGAACTATCATGAAACCTATAGACTAAGTATGGCTGAATATAGCATTTGATCAGACCTCATTTCATCCCAAAGTATTGCGGCCTTCCTCGAGGAGAAGAGTGGGTTGGTGGATGATAATCAATGGACTGCAGAGTGGCACCTTCTGATAGATTGGAGAAAAGCCTCTAGAGATGGACCAGTTTCGCAATCACCGTAAGCCATATGCGATGCATTTGAGAATCATATCACATTGAGAGAGAAGGGAGCAACAGTATGGTCTTCTGGGTACCCCCTTTCCTTATGTAAGCTAAACGAACTATCGGTAACCTACCTCGATCACTCGCGTATCATCACTCCCGCGTTCGCGATCTTTGGGCTAGACCTCGGAGTGAATCAGAGCTGCACCAATGCATACCTAGGGACTCACCATTGCAGCTTAGCAGGTGTCCTCTCGCTGCCGAGCCATCATGAATCGAGAAATCAGGGATCCGTCATACCGTATGCGTTCGGACGGCATGTTCTGGTTCTGCATCGCCAAGCCGCTTGAATCTCATCGTTCATAACGAGTTGCCTCGTCCATTTTGAGGGTCTTCGGATAGTACGCAGCCATGGAGTACAGTAACCTTAAGTGGCTCACAGAATCCGACCTTGACTCTAATCAAGACTCATTCGGCTTCCGGACTTCACCCATGGGTCACATGATGTACACTCGAGCAATCGAACATCACAGACGGCATTTACCCACCAGACCTGGAATGAGCCGTTACCTGAGCGCAACGCTCCGAGGTGAATTGGCCGTGGCTCGTGAGAATACATTGTTGCAAAGGACATCAAGTCCTTGACATGCTCGCGCATCAATACTCCTAACCAATCGTCATCAGCTATATAGAAATGACGTTGAGCCATCATCAAGCTTAAGCTTGTAGGTTGCTGACCGTGATCATTGTGAATCTCGCGTATATTGTCAAAGACACAATTTCTGTGCGCCATCTCTTCATCCTCGTTCCGCGAGAAATCCGTTGGGCGACGAAGAATCCGAGAAAACATCATGAATACGATGTGCGGATGATCCGTGACGAGTGTAGAGTATATACGAGGATCTCGCCTTGTGGATTCCCAGTTTTGGCTTTCACAGGCGTATTGCATCATCTTGACAGGCGATAGCAATGAGGTTAATACTAGGAAGCCAAATTCCCCCTTTTCATTTTAGTCATAGTTGTTAATGATCATGAGCGTCAACGTTTGCTGAGAATGCCACCACATTATCGAGTTCATCTCCCTATAGAGGTTTTATCAGAATGGCCTGCTTCAATCAGGTGTTGTAGGAGACTCTTGTTTACTCGAAGACCAAGCAATAACCTGCTTGTCTATTGTCGTATGACTTTCACCGCGTTCCGAGAATTCGGCGTGTTTCTTATATCCGAGAGGTCGGGGTACTTTGGTTCGACGAGGACATAGCCTTTCCCGCTGTCTCCAAAATCTTTCACCAATTGTATGTAAACCCCAAGTGTCTTTCCTGATTCTCTCGTAGATATCCCTCTACTCCCAATTAAAGCACCGTGGACGGATGGTTTCATGCGTGTTACATCAATCGAGTATCCGGGTACATTATCCTCCCCGGGCAAAGCTGGTTCTGCATAAATTCGGTGGCCGCGGGAACGCTTTTGAGCCTACTCTTTTCGGAAGTGTTTTCTTGGATGTCTCCATTCCCTTGGTTGCCCGAGGGGAATTTTTGAGCCTGCTATTTCGGAGGTGTTCCTCTTGGATGTGTGCATGTCATTTGGCTGCTTAAATGTATGCATAGCCGCAGGGAAGTTGCCTCACGACTGCAAGATCCCTCCCAAAGCCATCTCCCGGCCTAACATCACTTCCCAACATCATTCTTGAAAACTTGCCTATTCGACATTGTCATCTGGTGTTGCATCGTTGAATTGTGGAACCGCAGCGGCAAAAGCCTTACAGTCGTTGTCCACTACATAATTATCAGTAATTTCCACACTCATGAAAATCTAACAATAAGTACAAAACGTGGCTTTAGTAGATTTGGCCGTAGTGGTGGTTAATAATTTTGAGAAGACCAGAATCAGGTTATTCCAACAAGATTAAAAACAAAATTGTGCCCCTTGGGCCAAGCGAGATTCCTCATTTGGCGGGCGGATGGAAATTTTGAAATTGAAGGAATGGGATTGATTGAAGTGAAGTGGAGCGAAGCGAAGCGAGGTAAATGTGATTGTAACTAACATTTTATCCTTTCCTTCTCAATGACGATATTTCATTTCTATATAATTGATGATGAGATTTTATAAGTTATCATGCACGAGTATGCTATGGACGGGATGCCATTTTCAATGCAGCGAGTTATTGCTTATAGCATGAGCTATAAGTTATGATGTCAAGTCAGTCTTAAGAATGTAATGAATGTCCTTGATGGGATATGTCTCCACTAAAATCATGTACATATTATATATAGACAAAAATTTCTTCTGTGGCGCTCTACATAGTGGTCAAAGACCAGTTGGTTGGACTCAAGCATCATATTATGCGAATATGGCTTTCATGTATCCCATGGCACTTTGCACAGTGATCTTGTTACCACCCTTGTCTTCCCACCCCCAAAACTCTTACCTCCACCCCAAGATTCTTCCCTATTCTTTCCACTTCAGCCCTATCAAGAAAACCCCTCCCGTCAAATATCCACCTCGGGGCATTCATACCCTTGACAATTTCCGTCCAATCAATCTTCCTATCTTCTTTTGTATTTATCTTTCCGCCGTGCTGGCATTTCGTACAACTCCTCTCGCAGGCTGGTTCTGGATACAGTCTTCCCAGTGGATCGTATTTGTTTGAGTTTGAGTGCGACTTCGATGACAGAAAATTCTGCAGATTTAATAGCTCCATTTCAGATGAATTGTTTGTGAGTGGTCGTGGATCCTCCACCGTTGAGCTCCTTCCCTTGGAACAAGCTTCCAGCTCCCTGCAAACCAGTACTGCGTCTGCCCCTTTGCACGCAGTGTACAAATCCCCTTCAACTATTGAACACCTAAACCTCTTTATTTCTTCCCTCAAAATTTCAACTTCACATCCATCATCCCAAACTACAATTTCCCTAGGGCGTTCCTCACTCAGCGTCTCAATCATATCCCTCGCCAAACTCTCCCTCAAATCATCAGTTCCCCTCTTAAATGTATATCCCAACATCACAATCTTCTTTCCCTTCAAGCCTCCTCCCATCATTTCCACAATCCTCTTCACCCATCTCTTTCTTTGCCACTCATTAATCATCAACACACTTTCCCAATACATCACTACCTCTTCCAGTCCTAAGCCCTCTGCCAAATACATCAAACTACTAATATCCTTCCTGAAACAACTTCCCCCAAATCCAATCCCAGCTTTCAAGTACTCGTTCCCTATTCTTCGATCCATACCCACTGATGTCGACACTTCCTCGATATCTGCTCCTATAAATTCACAAATTGCGGATATAGAGTTTATAGAACTGATTCTCTGAGCTAGCATGGCATTTGAGACAAGTTTTGCGAGTTCGGAAGATGATGTGGAGGTATACATTATTTTAGATGAAGGGATCCAATGGTACAGAGATGCGAGTGATTTGGCGGCGCGATCATCATCATCGGAGGCACCAATGAGAATGCGGTCTGGGTAGAGCAGATCATTAACCGCAGTGCCCGCAGTGAGGAATTCGGGGTTGGATATGATGGGGAACGTTTCGTAGGGGCGATAGATTTTGAGCTATGTGATATTAGCCACAAAATTAGTGAAATTGTGTTGAGAACAATGTACAGTGTCTTTGATGAAATCCCCAGTTTTACCAGGCACAGTACTTTTCTCTACAATTATTGTTCCAGGCTTTGCATATCTTCCGATGGCTTGGATAACGGATTCTACAGCTGCCATATCCGTTGCTTTACCTGCACCGATACCGTAGCTCTTTGTAGGGGTATCAACTGCAATCATGATCAAATCCGCTGCACCCATACACATCTCAGTATCATCGGAGAAAACTAAATTTGGTGCCCGAGCAGGAATATGGGTTTTTTCATTAAGCTCGAAGGCTCTCTCTAAAAAGGTATCAATGTCTTCCGTTGAAGTGCCATTGAAGAAGGAGAAACCTTTTGATCCATCACGGCACATGCGTACGATTTCTGGTAGTCCAGGCTCGTGAAGAGGCAGGTGCCTTGACTTCCATTGTTCGATTCTCAGAGAATTCTTATCAACGACTGTAAAGTTTATACGTGGATTCTGAAGTGCGAGAACGGCTGCTGTTGGACCACCTAATATAATATCATGGAGTTAATAAGATTATTCGATAGAATGACGAGAGCCAATCATATCGACAGGAATCAGATTAGATATACATACCAACATAACCTGCACCCACAAAACATACATTTTTAACAATATGATGCGCAGATGTTTCGATATGACCTCTCAGTACAACTTCAACATCCAATTTCAAAGCCTCAAATGTGGAACTGAAAGTAAGACTCTCATCAGGTGTTGTTGGGGCAGTTGACACATCAATGATGTTATAGTTACCATCATTTGCACCAGACGATGTAGAACAATGCGGCGGCATATTCGGAGATTTTCTGTTGCGATATAGGGGACACTCAGGAATTTTATATATAAGCAACGGGTTTCTGAGAAGATTGAAGATCGAAATCTAGAGATCAACATGTGCAACAGTATTGCAGAAATTTAGAGCCATCTAAGGAAGACTTTAAATCAAGGAGATTATTTCTGGACATTTGTATCCAAGACACATAACAAAAGAAACAGAAGAAACTCATAGAATGTAGCGGAGGTAAGGTAGACAAGGGAGGAACAGATGGCAAAAGAAGAAGGTACACTTCCAAAGCATTACGGACCATTCTTCATTCTTCCTGGAAGGCGCATCATCCCAACCATAGGCCTTCATAATACCCAATTCTGATTCGCTGAGTGGGCTTAAAAGAACAAACTTCCATTCATCAAGGCTGAAACTTCACACACCACGCTGGAGATAACAATTTTGAGGCATGAGAAGCATTTTGGGAATTCATATTTGATGGTTGGCACAAATGGTACAAAAGTGTGGGATGAAGAATTCACCCCACATAAAGTTTACGTTGATAGGACAAATTTACAAATGGATCCATCCAAATATCATTTAATTGAAAGTACGCCATTGGCATTGAAGAAGAGTTATCCAAACGATTGGAAGAACTTCGAAAGGACTGAGCTCTCAACGGTGAGCTAATCATGATCTGTGTAGCTAGGCCACCGGACTCGACGCGAAAAAAGGATTTGATCTTTTCAACTTCTTAGAGAAGTTGTAAAAGAATTGGAAGAAAGAAATTTCCATTTTAAGCACATGGTTGTGGGAGACAATGAACAAAAGGTAAAGCGGGAAATAAGAAATTCATTCGAAGGTTTAGAGGCAAAGGAAAAAGTCATCTTCGTTGGAATTCTTAGAAACGAGGCACTAGCCGCAGCTTATGGTTCTGCTCATATCTCTTTGCACTGTTCAATTATGAAGCCTCTGGCTTGTTTGTCTTGAAATCAACAAGATCAATCTTTGGAATCTGGTTGGGGTTGATTGTGACATGGGTATTGGTTCTAATATCACTTCATTCGAGAGCGCAAATGTCTTAAGTTGCATACTTGAACTGGTGAATTTTCCATTAGAACATTGATCACCTATTCATGAGCACTAGATGGTTATCATGCCATACTTTAAGCATTGTCGTTCCGATATAAAACCAACGATAACGAGAGATTATGATCAAGGGACAGGAATCTCTACATCCATGCCAGCAAGTCTTGAACTTGATGTTTAAAATATGATACGTCCATCTGTATTTATGGATGACAATACTCGAGTAGAGTACTGGTTAGCATAGCTAATTTGACCAGCGAGCTGAGAGAACAGATCAAGACCGCAATGGATGTGTAGATCATAACCAAGGAGGTGTTGATCATACCTGCCTCATCAAGAAGAGCAATACCAGCCAAAAAGCAATAGAATACTCTTCGGGGCGAACCCTGCCGTCTATTCGGGGTACTCCTTCTAATATCAGCTGTAACTGTTTGAATTGTAATCCAGATGAATCATAGAGCTAATGTACGCGATGACAGTAAAGAGAAAATATGAGAAATTATTGAAACGCCCACCGGTGGCCTTTCCATCAATGATGAGAAGAGTTAATAGGATTTTAACCTCCAACCGAGGCAACATAAAATTCATTGGGAAGATTCGCCACGTTAGTTAGAATATAGTTTACTCGTACATCATGGCGAGTTCAGGTCGTAACTGCGCAGGAAGAGTGGCTGATTATCAACAAAAAACTTTTTGGCTTGATTAAATGCAACGACGGGGAAGCACTATCATGCAAAGACCACGATTGAAGACCGGTATTCATGTGCCGCAAAAGAAAGAACATCTCTTTTTCTCTTCCCTTGCTGATTTTCACATGTCTGTGTAAATATGGCCACATAGGAAGTTGCTGTGGAGGCTGAGTATAAAGCTTGTAGGGAATTTCGTGGCAAAGAACTCTTTGCGAGCGGACTTGCATCACAATGGGCAGAACAATGAATGAATAAATTTTCAGAATGTAACGGTACTATATGACACTAGTCTAAGAAGATTTCAAAGGGTACATGTACATTTGCTGATACTGTAAAAGTGATATGAGAATCAAAGGATCTGAAATTTGGCTGATTTTTTCCTCTAGATTTTTATCAAGAGGCGTTTATGTCTGGTGGTTATACAACTGGTAGATGCGCCTTGGATCATTGAGCCTCGACCGATGAAACACTAGCATCCGCTGTGTAGGCAGCTTAAAATATATAGAGATTAGAAAAGCCGCGTTGTCTTGCACGGTTATGGGCTTCGAATCGACCTCTTCAATGTCAGATGAGAAACGAGCTGATCCAGGATGATTGACGCCGATGAAATGTCTAAGTTGATGCAACCAACAATTGCCATCTCACATGGGCCCTTGGAGGGCAATTGTCCGCCCTTCATTCGTTGACTGCGCGAAAGGAATATCTAACAAACTTCCTACGAGGATAAACTCAGCCAATCCTTGAGAAATGGCGCAAGTACCGAAGGACATGTGCGTGCAAGGCGTCTCAAATGGCGTGGATATGAGATGGTAGATGGTATGTGATGAGAGTATGATTAAAGAATCGTAGAACTCGGTCAATCGATGAATATAGGAGTTTGGTGGAGATGATAAAGATTAGATGAGGTTATTCACATTAGTTGGTTGGCAACGAACATTGTAAAAACTGTGAGAATGCCTGGGTTTGATCTGTAACATCCGTGTCCGAATCAACCGACCCCAAATGGGAATAGTAAGCCTAACTCACTACCTAATCGAGGTTAGTCTAGTTTCAAGGATAAGATTATACCAAGATTCTACTCGCAATGGATGAGACTTGAAAAGCTTCACACCTCCTTTTCTCCGACAACATCGTCGCAAATAATCAGCCACGTCCACGTCGGAAGCGCTGTGGCATTAACGACCTACTCTACATGATAAGGTTACAAGAGCAACATTCGTTCGTCGTTCGCTCTTACTCATACTTGTAATGCAGGATCCTCCTCTAGTAGAGCATTAATTGCTACTATCGTGGACCGAATATCCCGCCCCCAGATTGTCATTCTCTTGACACAGATTACTGCAGACGCTCTACCCTGCAACTCTCAATCAAAATCTCAAGTCTGCGTCCACTGACAAGCGTCATTCATGAACTCAACTCATCTGACAGGCCATGGACTCCTTGTGTCGATCTCATATTTTAAGAAATTTCCCATAAACCTTGGGAGATTGAATGCACCATATGATGGCCTGTCTCAAGAGCGCTACTCTCAGACGTCTCACAGATGGTATAATTCCTCCATAACTGGATCAGTGGACAGTTTGGTCACAGAATTTCTCTGAGCAGCCGGGGCTAAAGCTAACTTTCCAATCAAGAAGTGTCAAGTCTGACAAAATTTGTTTGGAATGCATACATGCTCGTGCTCACTTGTCATGGAGAGATTGAGATCACCCCATGATGCGAGCTTCATATTGTAGGTTTTGCTTCTGATACGAAATTTGTCTTTTCCCTTGCTAGAATCACCTGGCATTTCCCGTGGTGTGGAATCTCTATCCTATCTCTATCTTCAGTCCCAATCATATTTTCTTTCTTTCTTCCCTTTTCTCTTCCATCAACAATATTTATCTTGGGTTGGCAAGTCCAAGAATATCCTCGCGTTCTCTTTCATTTCACTTCTCGGGCAGGCCCACTCAACTTTTTATATCCTCGTCACCGCCGGCCGTGTTAATCATATTACTTCTAATTAATCTTTCAATCATATCTTGGTAATTACTTCCTCGCTGGTCTCGACTTTTTCTTATTATTGCCCATGATGTTTTGGCACGCAGCCGCAACACTATCACTGCTTCTTGCTGGTCATGTTAGCGCAGGTGGAATGATGGATATGGAGCTGGTAGTTCGTCGAGATAACAAGGAGGAACTGTTACGACGATACGTGGTCAATATTAGCGAAGACCTTCGAAGATCTATTACGGATGCACCGATGACTACATCAGCTATGAGCATGCCGGATTGGAACACTCAAACTGAAGCAGCATGTACTCAGGCATTAGATTTATTGGATGGTCAGGCTACCAATCCATCAGGTCTAGCAGTTTGTTATAATTTGCCATATGTCGATAACAGTACTGGAGTTTTCAAGGCTGAACTTCGATTATATAATGTCTCTGCCCCTACAGGAACATTTGCCAATATTCCAAGCCAGGATGTTCAAGTTGGATTAAGCTACGCAGACGCTACAGTATCGGCAGTGAATGTCTCGACATTAATGACACGAAGCGATGGTACATCTTTGATCTCATGGCCACGAGCGATTGCAAAGCGGCAATCGACAAACAGTACTGCGAGAAAATTGAATTTAGTTCAATCATATGCTTTTGTTGGGCAAATGAGCAAGGAATATATCGGCATGGAGTTGGACAGGTATGTCTCCTCACCAAATTTTTTACAACTTCCAATCTGACTTGTATTAGCTCAACGATGGAAGGAATCTTGACTCCAACTGTGACTTTGACTGGCAAGGATGTTTCAGGTGGAACTGTGAATACAACACTTAACACCAATGAAGCATCTTTTGTTAGTGGTGTATTTTCTAAACAAGCTGCTGGAGTTACTAAAACCACTGCTCAACCTCCTATCCAAACTCTTGTTGTTGCGTCTGATGCCCCTTTCGTGGTTCCTGGCCTTAACATTCTCATCTTCCCGATTGGCGGCATCATCACAGGTGTATGGGCAATCCTATTCATTGCCACCCTTTCTTATGGCACCATTGGAAGAATTCAATTCCGAGATCAATTCAGAGCAAGAACGGCTAGGGCGAAAGGAAATGTGTCAACATTTTAAGTGATTTGTGGAGTATTAAGGGCTTAGGAGAAGCATATAAAGTTTATTTTCCAAGAGAGGGAGCTATACGACTCATAGAAGTTTGGCACTGGTAATTGATTACAGTGGATTGAAATGGAGGGAAGGTATATTATCGAGAGATGGGAGGTAAGATATCATCATTTTCAGGACAATCGGCCTGGAGCTTCGGTCGATGAAGCAAGCTTCCTTTAAAGCTTGTATATTGAGCAGTTCCGGAAAGCTTCAAGACGAAAAAACCACAACTTTACATACTATCTTAATATTCCTGTTTGTAATTGACAGTGGAGATTTAGCAGTATTTTAGTTATGAGACAAGATCATCACCTGCGTTTAGAATGTATAATACGAATCAAAATGATTATAAAATTGGTTCTGATTGATTTCTCGATTTCAGATTCCATACATGATGTTTCAGAAGCTGAGAGAAGAAAACAATGTGCATATTTACGTTCCATCATTATTTCCAGATCTATGTATCAAAAGTTTAAACTAGACTTCAAAATTAGAGATGTTGAGAAAGCAACTTCAACATGCCATCACTTTGGAAAAGAACCTTGCAATTTCCACCTTGCTTCAGCTCATCACGAACGTCACATCCCCCACTCACAATATACCACAGGTTCGGCATCTTGAACCTCAGGATTCGTATCAAGCTTCCCGAACTTTCTCTTTTCATCCTTCTTAGACTGATCCTGGATCTTGGTTGACGATGAGGGAGGTACGTATGGATCTCGAGGTTTCACCAATGCTATGTAGCAGAACTGTGCGAGAGTTGGCAGGGATTTGAGGGGTCGAGAGCGAATCGCTGGAGGGTTTGGATTTGGGACTTGGTGGGTAAAATGAAGAATGGTCTAAGGGGAATGGATCATGTATGGAATTAAGACTTTATCACATATGAATAAAATATAATTGTACGAGTAGATGAAGACCACACAGACGCCAGCTATCGAGGACGAGCACGTGCACGTGCACGGTAGATCTTGGATGAGGCCAACCTTTATCAGGTGACCGCGACGCACGTACATTTTAAGTTTTGCATCTCGAGATTCGAAACTTCATGGGAATGGTGGAAAGATACCAAAGAAGTCATACGTCCACGATATTTTCAATAGCATAATGATCCTGTCTATAGCTATCCGATGGCTTGAGACTCCCAGCGGTCTGTAAGCATTGAAAGAGTGGCAGCAAGCTTACCCTCAAAATACATCAGAATGCTGGCCTCAATAGATATTTCCGATTCTCGAAGAAACCCTCGAGCGTCTTGGGATATCTAGGTATGAACATATGATCTGAGCGGTCCCGAGTGATTCTGAGCGATCAAAGCATAATGATGTATGAAACGATGGACCTTATGTGTTTGTTTCTACTTGTCGTCCTATTCGATCAAGGCAAGTATGCATTGCCATTGTTTTTAGTCAAACTGGCATTATCCTTTCATTGTTCCTTCTAATGATCTTTGAGTAAAGAAAAGAAAGGCTGTCATTGTTGAGTGTTAATCTCAATATACTGTTTCCTATTTCTGTTTCTACAACCGCAGCAGCGACTGAATCACATTGAACGACTGGAATCATTGCTTTGTGGTGAGATTACTGTGGTGTTGTACATTCGTTTCCATATCCATATATTTCATCCGAAGTTGTCAAAGTTCCGTTCTTTTCCAACTCTAAGATTGTCCGAATCTGCACGTTCATCCTTACATACTGATATATCACTACAAGCTTGAGCTGGAGCTCTTGAAAGGAAGAAAGATGGTTTCGGTAGCAGATTTAGTCACAAAGCTGCATTCAAATATTGATCAGATTCATGCATCTATCGCTTCAATAAGCGATACGTCAGACCATGATGCAGAGATTGAACGACTCGAAAAGGGACGCGATGAGCAATTGCAACAATTAAAGATAGCCCATGAAGCTGAAATGAAAGAGAGCGAAGAAGCGCGGTTGAAACGGGAACAAGAAATTGAGGAACAAATCAAGAAAGAGGAAGAGGAGATAATTGAGAGAAGGGGGCGTGAAGATGAGGAGAGGAAATTAAGAATTAAGAATGCGGTGAAAGAAAGAGAAAGGTTAAGACAAGAGGAGGAAGAGGAGAAGAGGGTCGAATTCGAGAATAAGCACAAGGGATTGGAGGATGTAGTTGATGAAGAGATGGAAAGGCTGGAGGATGAATTGGAGAAGCGAATGACGCATGGCCAGAAAGCTTTAGAGGACTTGGATTCGGCTAGAAGGGTATGTTTGCATTAATAATTCTTTTCCTTTATATTTTTTCCCCAAATTTGTGCTGACATTCTTCTGCGCATAGGAAATAAACAGGCAGATTGACGAGCAGCTCAGCGTTCCGACTGTGCTACCTAAAATTCGATACAAGAGTCGCAAAAAGACTGTACTGAATAACAAGCAACCGGATCCACCATCTGAAAACCAGAAAATCAAGAGATTGGAGGAGGATGACCGAAATGACCTGGACAAAAAAGAAAACTCGAGTCGGGATCTGAACGATCACAGAAACGAAGAGCCTCAAGAAAACAGGACTGATATTGCTGATAGTGAAACAAGCCCTGACTTAGAGCCATTGAAAGAAATGGAAACGCAGCCCACTTCGTCAATAGTAGAGGAAGTTGTGCATCAAGCACCAGAGGCGCAATCCCCCGAAATAGAACACATCAATGAAATATCACAGTCTATCGAAGAAACCCCTGCCTCAACACCCGAGGAAAGACAGCTTGATCTCGACGAAGCACAAAACCCCGAGGATGACCCACGGCCTGAGAATAGCACACAAGAAAACGAGGATCAGCTTGAACATGAAATTTCAAAACCTTTAGAGGTTATATCAAAAGAAATCAATGATGTGTCTGAAACTTTCCCAAGGGACACAATGGCCGTTTCTGAAGACACTCCGAAGCATCAAATTCAGGAGAGTTCTCCAACTGAGACCACCCAGAACGGAACTAATGATGATTCAAAGCAAGAGAACCCACCAGAAGAACCGGAAATCTGCAATAATCATGCCGAAAAGAGTCCATCGGTTGGAATTCCTCTCGAAATTATTGAGGATCAGTCAAAGCAAGACAGTACCACGATAGAGATACCCAAAGAGGTCGAAACCTTTTCAATTTATGATCAAAACGAGTCTCCTGCAGATAGAGCAGCCAGAGAAGAAATAGCTAAACTCAACGAAGAGATTCGACGAGCTATGGAGGAAGAAGCCTCGGAGTCAATGATGCCTCATGGGGAAGTCAAGGATCTTGATTTAGATGCACCAGAGGAAGAATCAACCATACTAGAAGCGCCACCCATTCGAGAAGTTGTCATAACCCATGATTTTTCCAATAAAGCGGCAGTAGAAAGGAAAGACATTGCGGAGGATTCATTACCCGAAATGGAGAGCCCATCGATCGCAGAAATATCCGGAGTCCCAATTGAAAATGAGGAATTTGAGTCAAAGATAATACTCGAGAAAATTGGGGCTGAGAACGCTCTTGAAAACGAGGTTATCTCAGAAAGCAATGGAACTGAAGACACAGAAATCTTCGAGCCAGAAGAACAAGTGAACGGAGTGACAAATGATATCTCTCAAATTACACCTGAAATGTCACTTGTAGCTGAGAAACCATCATCGGAGGAGATAATCCATATTGATTCCACCCCTGAGAATCATCGGGCGTCAGGGGATGAGATGTTGACTGTTGGTGAATCGTCAGATCAAGCGAAGAATGAAGAAACTGAAGAAACACTCATGATTTTGAGAGAGAAAGCAACCTTGCCTCCTATATCGATTGAGGAGCCCATTCGCGCCAATACCGACGATGAGAATCTGCCCAAAAAGGTTCTATTTTCAGCCAACTCGGAGGATAAAAATCAAGTCACAAGAGAAGCAGAGGCAGTTCAAGATGACCCGAAATCTGCTTATGAAGATGAGCTTACTACAATCAAGCAACCCGAATCCGATGAAACTCAAATGGTACTTCAAGAACCAGTGGAATTCGGGGCGATTCAGCTTAATGAGCTCCAACTACAATCTGAGCACCTGTCAAAATGGGAAACCGACCAAAGGCAAGGAAAAATCATGGAAATAGTGAGCACTGGAAATAACAATGCTGAAGACGTGCCGACTCTGACTGATTATTCCGAGGCTGTAATTGGAATCATGCCAAATACGACCGAGGAAAACAGTATTGGCGAGGAGTCCTCAAAATTTAACCTATTGGAAGATGAAAGGGAAGCCAAAACCGACGAAGTACCGGACCAAGATCCCTTTGAGCAAAATGAAGCACTTGAAGAAGACAGTGGAATCGATTCAGCTAAAGATATCAAGGCCGAAGACAATGTAAATTCCGGGAGCAACAACTATCTGCGTGGATCAACAAAAGTCTCTCAAGCCATTTTGCCTGAAGTAGGCGAGATCGAGGACATTTCGGACGAGGCTTCTTTATACTCAGAGCCAGCTCCAGAGGTGGTACAGTCAGATGTTGAAAGCCGTGAGGATCGTGAGGATCATGTATTATCTACCGACTCTCAAACTACCACCGGGGATCATGATGGTATCAACGAGGTTGTTGTTCCCGTACAAGAGCCTCATTTCGAAGGTTTCGATATTGATACTCTTGCAAACTCTGCACCCAATATCAATTCCAACCACGAATCGCAGCTTCCTGAAACTCGTGAAATTGCTTCGAATTACATCCTCAAAGAGGTTGAGGTAGCTGTTGAGCCGGGTTTTCAAGTCCCTGAAGAAATTCATGATGAAAAAAAAGATGCAAATATCGCAAGCGAAGGTGTTGAGGTTGAACCTCGTGAGCTGGAATTTACAATGAACGGAAATGTGGTGAATTATAAAGAATCTAATGACCCAAGAGAAATCTCGCATACTATTGATGCGCCCATTAAGTTACCAGGCCATATCAAACATCGATTTGATGAGCCGCCAGCTGCAAACCAGCAAGAAGAAGATTCCAAGGTTAATGATTCAGCTTCCTCTCAGGCTTCCAGTGATGTAGAGACATTGTCATTGAGTCAAATACCATCCGAAGACAACACATTTGCGGAACTCATCAAGAAAGAGCAATTGAATCCGGAAAATGATGTGTCAATGCATCAGGAAGAGGAAACTTCTGAACAGATAAATGATGGCACTTCACCCGAGAATCAGGAGCTTCATGAAATCAGTGAACTTTCTTTGACTTCTCTGGAGGAGACTGTGAAATATAGCAGTGATAGTGATGATGCAAAACTCGAGGAAGATGCCATACGCCCTGAAAGCAAAGATTACGAAAGTCTCGAAGTTGAGGCAGCCATATCGGCACCAGAAAGTCCTACCTTTGGAGCTTTTGAATCACCCACCAAGGCCGAAGATACACATTATGGAATTGATGACGAGTCTAAAGCTGGTCCAGATGTCATGAATGATAATAGAGTCGATGGTGTATCACTAGACAGCCTTGTTTGTGAGGAAGAAAAGATTATTGACAAAGAAGACGCTCAAATTGAAGAGATCAGCGAAATCAACAATGTCAGAGAGCCAGAGACAATAGATACTATGATACCGCCATCAAATTTAATCCCTCCTGTCACCCCTGAAGAAAACCACAAGAATAGGCCTATTGAGGGAACAGTATTGTCCACTGGAAATGTAGGGGAACATATTGCTAGAACTCCAGAAATCACAATGATCAGTCGAGATACCAGACCTGAATCTCCGCAATTATCATACGAAGAAACCGAAGATGTTCGTGCCAGAGAAGAGATTGCTCTTCTGAACGAAGAGTTTGTGAAAGCTACAAATGGAGAACGAGCTGAAGAAGAATCTAAGGAGTCCGTTGGTCTAAGAACAGATAAAGACATCAAGGATCTAGAGGAAAATAAACCTCCTGGGGAAGAACAGCGGAGATCTAACTCTCGACAAAATCCTCAAGATGACGCTGTAAGAGGAGAAACTCCCCTGCCAAATGAGCAAATGAAATTATTCAGTCAACAAGGAGATGAAAACAAACCCGTTGATATTGGAGGTGAAAAGGAAGCAACCTATGAAGTTTCTAATAATAGTGAACCTCAGAAGCTCGGA
Organism: Monilinia aucupariae; assembly: GCA_002162555.1. NCBI lineage: Eukaryota > Fungi > Ascomycota > Leotiomycetes > Helotiales > Sclerotiniaceae > Monilinia > Monilinia aucupariae. The sequence continues at coordinate 714,523 of NGKF01000010.1, forward strand.
CTGGAAAAGCCGCTTGCAAACTTGAGTGAAGAAGAGCATACGGAAGAGCAGATCCCCCAAGATATTTCCAATTCATCGGCTCAGCAAGAAGACAAGCTAAGCAACTCTGGTCAATATGACAACATTGTAAGTGAAGAAAAGAGTGCCCAGTTAAACACAGATGAGGCAAGCGAAGCTATTGCAGCTTCACAGCATGACCATGAATATCATGATTTTCAAGACTGGGACTCAGAAGGTGAAGTAACGGAAGAAGGCGAAGAAACAGAACCTTATTTTGAAAGTGATAATGAGTGGGATGGTTCTGTGGAGGGGGAAGAGGAAGCAATTGCTTTCCTTGAGACTATTCATGAAGAATATGACGAAGGTGTCTCTAGTATCGGGGAATATTACGAAGACGAGGACGAGGATGAGGATGAGGATGAAGAAATACTAAGGAGTAGATTTTTACATCCACATTGGAACTCCGAGGATATGAATGATGATAGCCATTCGAACGAACAGAGCGCCACCGACTCTTCCGAGACTCAGTACGATAACTATCAAGGCTTATATGCCGAAAGGATTGCTGCTGCTGGATCTTTCTACGTTGAGCCATCGCTTCTGCCTGTTATGGACCACGGTGAAGCTGAATTCCATCCACCCATATCAAAATCGGAAAACACTGCCAGCGAAGACGCCTCACTTCAAGTTCAGTATGATGAGCTAGAACACCCAAGTAAAATTAATCTTGAAGCCTCTAAGCCTCGATCAATTGAACGGTCACAGACTTTAATGCAAGCTGTTCCTAATGAACCTGATGATATTGAAATGTTATCATCTCGGAATTTCAACGGCACAGATGGATCATTCGATCGCATGAACTTGGAAGAGGCAATCGAAAATTCAAGTCGCTCCAATGATGCGGATTTACCACGAGTACAGGAGCCAAGCCCCATTACTGAAGAAATAAATTTAACTTCCGGAAAATCTGAGGAGGTGGAACCGAATTCTGTCAGCCAAAACAGTAGTCTTGCCCCAGAAGCTGGGACCGCTCGACGTCTAATTTCACTTTATCGCCGAAACAGTGATTTGAGTCCCGAACATGAAGCAGTATTCTCAAGAGTTTCACAAATTCGAAGTAGCTTGACAACTTTGCCAGAACCACAGTATATTTCAAATGGTGTACTGAGCCCAAGATCCCGATCTGAGAGATTCCCGCCTGACGAACATCGAAATTACTTGGATGCTTCTATTAACAACGCCTACAATAGTTGGGGATATTCTGATATGTCAGATGAAGATCAGCTAAATGACTACCGAACTTATTTGAACACCAATATTGGACCTGGCCGCTCTCATACAGTTGATATTGTTCCTCCTTTTGAACATTATGCATCTGATGATGGTGATTCGGGGCCTCCAACTCCACCTCAACAACCACAGTACTCCAATCCTATATCTCAGCAACAACCTCATATTGGCCAAATGTTAGCACAGGAATTTCAGTCTTCTGAGAGGTGGTCATTTACAGATGAGGATACCCATGATGGTTCAACAGTTCAAGAAGAAAACCAAGACGATGTGATAAAATCTCCAAATCCACAAGAAGCTGTGGGATTCGATTCCTTCAACCCACAAGAATACGAATCCCCGATACCAAGCCCAGTAAAGTCCTCATTCAATGAAAGCAACGTACATGCCGATCAAGAGTACCCTCCAATCTTATCATCAAACCTGCCCTCGCTTTTGCCGCATGAAAATACATTGGGCTCTAATGCACCAGATTCAGATTCGATTTTTGCATCCCAAACTCCTTCTGCTTCCACCCGAGTAGAAGAAGAACCAACTTCTCAACTGCCACCAAATCTTCACTCAGTTCCTTGGACAAAACCAGAAGATCCACACGAAGCATCAAACCAAGAGAAAGAAAATTCGTTCCTAGAACGTAAGCCGAGGCCTGTTAGTTCCATCTTCGCAAGAACCCGCTCACTCTTTGAATCAGCCGGGCCCAATGACTCAAACACACCTCCGAAACAAAGACCCATATCAGGAATGAGCATTTTTAATGCATCTCAGTCCTCCCGCTCACCACCTCCTCCTGCCCCTATACAAACCCGTCCACACAGTCGATCCATCTCCAGCCTTCTTAGCACATCTGGATCCAAGAGAACTAGTCTTTATCTGTCTGAAAATGAAAATGCAGATTATGATCCAAATACCGATGCAGATTTCTTACCAAAGAGTTTGGATGGCGATGGGAAATTACCTAGTCCAGTGTTTGGATTACCGGGGCATAGAAGCAGTGGAAGTTTCGATAAGGGAAGAGGTTTACATGGGGATGAGGATGATCCTTATTATAAGCGAAAGGGGGTGAGAGCGAGTGGTAACTGGGCGGGTAGCCTGAATGCTATGACGTCGAGAGGTGCGATAACTGAGGATGAACCTCTTTTGAGGGACGGGAATTGACTTGCATCATCTGGGTTTACGAGTAAGAAGAAGTGGGGTGTGGGCAAGATAGGGATCGTGGATGAGGGAAACAAGAAAGGAGAGGAAGAGAGGGCAGTGAAAGAAGAATGGAAGTTGGCGCATTTATGGGTCGAGGGATGGAGGGAGAGACTGCGAAGAGCGGGAGATTTTATAGAAAAAGAGAAATATGGGGGGAAATCGGAGGGAGAGATCAAGAGAGTTGAAGTGGAATGGTTAGATGAGAGGATAGGGAGAATGGGAAAGTAAAATGTGGAACTGGGAGTTTTAGAAAGGTAGTTTGACCTCTCTATGGTATAAAGGAACTTGATTATGATACTGTATATTCATGTCGATGTTTTTATGTCTTTATGCTATTTTGTATGTACTCAGTAGAGATGAGTGGTTGATACAAAATGCGATTTTCAATAATTCTATGCTTCAATTTCCGTGAGGGGGATGTGTGCTGAATTCCTCGAAGCCGAAATATCGTACAGTTGTTCAATTCACGCTTCAGAGATATCTCAAATTTGTTGCCTCGTGACTTTCACGTGATGGATGCTCTACACCATGATCACATTTCCAACCCCTCGAGGCAACCCAGCGGTCTATGCTATGTAGACGAAAGTTCACAAGCGGCCTACATCTCTTGTGTGGGTTGGGTCATTTGAAATACCTCTGTGTGACCGCACCGCAACAAATTACATGATCAACGTCTAGCTGCCAAGTATGCAGGCGTTTCAGCCATCATGCGGCGGGCACCTTTTGGCATTTGGGTCGCCATCAAGAAGCGCTCCCGCGATCTTGTAGGGGGCGATATACAGGCCGGCTCTGGGGTCGGGAAAATACTCACTGTAGTGCTTTGATGGGAATCAAGCCATGTTGAATTGATAGATTGGTATGGGGTGTTGGGAAAAGTGCAAGACTGTTTGTTGGACTTGGGTAGGGTACGAATGCAGCTTGCATGCGCTGGGATACTTGCAGGATTAGACGTTTGTTCCTTGTGGTGGTTTGGTTTTACGAGGGAATATGTATGGTCCATACGAAATGCGATTTTGTCCAAACGGAAGAATGAAGATGGTTCCGGCGTGGAAAGGAGGGAGGTTCAGATGATACGTCTCTCAGTCAATGGGATCGTTAGGTGATACGGACAATGTTATGACATCTGGATTTGATTGGTGCGAACGAAGGTTCCTGTTCGTGATGATGATGATGCGAAGTCCAGGGAATCAAGGGTAAATCCAAGGCCAACTCAGCTTATCAGATGAATTGGGCTACTTAATATTTGACCGTTCATGCGGATATCAGGTTAGAATCGCGTGGATACTACTTCTCATTCGATTGATCTTTGCTTGGATGCTGCATATTTCTACTGTTCTGCAGCATACTCGTATATCAGAATGAAAATGATGTTGGACAAAAACATGCTCCTTGTCCAATCTGGAGTGAGTCAAACGAACGCCTCATACTTGCCACACGCGAGTTTATTCATTGCCTGTCAATATGCACCGGAAATTGGATATCACTTGGATTTTCCATTTACTATGCATAGTATCAACTTTTTATCTTCCTGAGGAACATTCACATCTGGCGACGTGCAGACTTGGTGAGCGTTTTTGATAGGATGTACTATCACAATCACCAATAGGCGGACTGATAGTAGATCAACGGATTCCTTATTGACGTGCATAAACTTATCGAAAGAAAGCACGGCAAATATGCGCCAATATCGTTGGGAAAACTGCATATTTGCTGAAATTCCAAGCCTTTTTTTGAGATGAACATGATCATATGCATGAGGAACTTCTTTCAATGCAACATGAAATTAGGATTGGGAGAACGGTATGATGACACTGACTCTGGTACCTCTCAAGCCTTGCGCTTTTGTATGTTGAGCCAAATATCCTCCCAATGAAACAGACCGCCTAAGATCACTCGTCTGGAATCAGGTGTTTCTTTACTCGTTGCACAAAGTTCGAAGTTGAAGCTGCGGAAGAACTAGCGGTTGAGTCAGTTTTGTTTGCATCGTTGTTTCGATCCACGAATGGAGAGACGCACCATCAGAGGAAATTTCATCAGTTCCATCATAGCGAGATCCTTGCCTAGACATATTCTTGATCCATACCCCCAAGTAAAGTTGTATTTATCAAACAGCTTGGCTTTGGCACCGTCATCTTCAAGCCATCTTTTGGGGCGAAATATATCGGCATCTTCGCCGTATATTTCCTTGTCTCGGTTGGTAAGGTATGGAGAACAGGTGACTTCTGTGCCGATTGGGATTACTTTGCCGTCAATTATGAGGGGAGGTTGGCCGGCCGTTACTTCTCGAGGGAAAAGCGCTGGTGAAGGGGGATTGAGACGAAGAGATTCCTTGATGCATGATACATAGAACGGACAGTGCTTTGACACCTCTGCTGCTTTAGGAATTGGTTGTGAGAGATTTCCCTGGGTAAATCCAGCATCTATCTCCGTCATCAAGCGAGAAAATGATCCAGGGGATGAAAGTATATTGCTCAACGTAGAACTGAAGGCCGTTCCTGTAGTATCCGCTCCAGCAAGGAGTAAAATCAAAACTTCAGCTTCTATAGTAGATCTTTCCAATGGTTTTCCTTCCGGTGTTGTGGCCTCGAAGAACCTACAGGTTTTTTATAGATTAGCCAGATAAATACAAGTGATGTGGAGATACTTACGATTGTAAGAGATCGACTCTATCCCTCTTTTTTCCCTCCTTAATTTCTGTAATTCTAGCATTGATGATTTTATCCCTCCATCTCATGAGCTGACCAATGCCATTCTTCATATCTGGTGTGACGAGAAAAAATGCCTTGAGCGGTCCTGTTGTCAACCATTCTACAAAAGGGTATAGATGTGCTAGGATACCAAAAATGTGAATTCCATCGTGAACACTTTGAATCAATCCACCCACATCTTCTTCATTTTCCACGAACCCTAGAGCTTGACCAAAACCCACTTCACTAATTGTATCGAAAGCAACGTAAGTAGTCCATCTTGCCATATCAACCGGCCTTTGCGTCTCAGCGAAAAGAATGCTGAGCTTCTGAAGCCAGGGCACAATCATCTTATCAACGAGAGGCTCAAACTTGAGGACCTTGGAATATGAGTAAGGAGGTGCGACGAGCCTTCGACGGTACGAATGTGCTTGATGGTCGAGTAGATTGAAGATGGGGACCGACGCGACAGCATCACTAGCATAGAATCGAGATTTGACGGCAGTGCGGTGATAAATCAGGGGTAGAGCAAATGCCGACTTGACGAGCAGAGTTGTTGGTGAAATACGCAACACGGGAGCTGTCAAGATTGTTCCAAAGTCAGTCGGAAAACAAGTAAATTCAAGGATTTGAAAACAAGTCAGACAATGAGTAGGCGTACCTTCAGTTTGCTTGAATAGATTCTCGTATACCGTTAACTCGCTCTGATTGTAACTCTGATAAGTATACCAGAGCCTGGTAACGGTCCCCCAGAATGGGCCTGGGTAATGTCTGAGAGGGTGGAAGAAGCGATAATAGACAATTTGATAGAGAAAAGGGACGACAATTAAACCAAGTAGTAGCAAGAAGACATTAGCAAGCGTCAAGTAAGAAAACACCATGGCTAGCATGGTCTGGGTATCCTCCATGTTGATAGACGTTTGGTATTTGGTTGTATAAGTAGCTGTGACAAACTGAGATCACAGTTCGTAGTTAATTTCGTAGTTGATTTTGTAGAAATATAGGGATACGCGAAGGATTTGATGAGAACTAACATATCCAGCTTTAAATCCTTAAATTAGTCGAGTTATTTCCCATTACTAAGGGTTTCTTGTACGCAGCATGTTCACACAGCATATCGACTCATATTCACTCATATGCGCAATGTTATACAAAATTTACCCCGCTTAATTAAGATTAACCTTATAGGAGAAAGGAGTCGATTAATTAGCATTCTCGTCCGTACTCGAATAGTTCCTAACAGAAACACGAAACCGCATTCTTGCTCGGTATAAAATTGAATATCTAATAAAATTCACAAAACTATAGCTAGCTAACAATATTAATCTTGAATCCATCAGCAGAATTGGTGTGAACTGAGGCAAAGAGACGACGTTCGCAACTTCACCCAGCTAATATGTAAGTAGATGTGTACCAAAACCCAACTAATCCTGTGTAAAATCTGGTTTTCGAAAAAGTCTATTCCGTGCTGGCTTCTCAGAGTCATGCTCAAGGGTGCAAAAGACAGATTTTCTTCGCATCCCATATATTTGAACACGATTATTCTGCCGATTCAATCATTGAGCCCACCAAGACGAATCTCTAAGCCAAGTTTACCATCACAACAGTATCGGCCTTGAGGATGGATTATCGAATTCAAATAGAAACCTTGGTACGCAATGATCCTCCTCCAATCAAGTCGCGCATCCCTATAAAATACTAGAATGTACACGAACAGGATGTTACAAACGAGATGAATTGATGTACGAAAAGCCAAGTCTGCAATGGGTTGCGATGGCCCCATCGATTTCCATCTCTAATCTAAGATTATTCACATATAACGCCATCTTTTAAACAAAAGTATAAGTCCTTTAAGCTATGAGATGTCTTGAGGGTATCTACCCCTCTATATACACAGTCAACCATCTTCAAGTAATTATACAAATTTGATCCAGATTTAAAGGCATTGACCTGATAGGTCCTTGAGCCAATGTATTGCCAACGTGATCGTGTTGTATTGTACTCGTAGAGCGTTCAGGAAGTAGGCACCGGAATGAAAATCTCAACATCTAGGTCTTTGAGGTTTGGTGTTGTCTCCCTTACTCAATGCAGGCAAATCGTGGGAAGAGTTGTAGTTATAGATCAGATCTTTATAGATGGCTGCGATCCAATTCTGTATGAAGTCTTCCTCAGTTTTCTGTAGTTTCTTGAGTCTATCTAGCATCACTTGCGGAATCGAGGGCAGTTACTGGGTCCCTGGAGTTATGGAAAAGTATTTTCTATAGACGGAAGAATTTATTGGTGATGAATTGCTTTGGATATTACAGAAGTATTTTCAACTCAACTCGTGACCGATCATTGGCAAGCTAGCTTCCAGGATGATCTTCATTGTAGTATAGCGCGGTCAAAGGATACTCACCTCTGTTGCTGCACGATCTTTTCCAGTTAGCAAACAGAAAATAATAGGGCTCTAGTTGATGCACAAGTGCTTGCCGCAATACAGCAAACGCAACCGCACCTCTCGTAGTTCCGATATCTTTACCAAGAATCAAATTGCTCTTTGTTGGCGTATCAACGATACTTATCGATTGAGCAGCAGACATATTGGAGAACTGTCATTCGATGGATACCAAAATGCTCAGTAATAGAAAGCTATAAAGTGCGTCGAGTTTTCTCACTTTTTAGAGCTATATAACAGCGAGCGGTATATGCAGGCAGTGCAAGCCTTCAAAACACATATACTTTTGACTCTATCCCACACTTTTGTCCTCAATCTTGAACTTATGAGTTACATTCTATTCGTGTATCAACATCCACTGGCTAATACAGATTGCCATTTTGCAGGGCTGATCAACCCAAGATGAGTCACTAGAAAAGCTCACTGCGTTTAGGTCTTGATGCATCATGCATAGTTCCGAAATGGACCCTAATAGTCCATTTCCAATGCATTAACGGCCAGGCATTAACGGTATATGTATTGTGGTATGAGTATCATCAGTAAATACCGTTGTGAATTGTAGTTTAGGTGCTGTTAGTTTATGTTTATCAATATCGCGCGACTTGCATCAGCGTAGAATTCCATTTGTATGGTTTTAGCGCAAATTTGGCGCTTTCCGCCGAATTATACTGGTTTAGCAGCAAAAGCCAAACAGATCCAAAACTTTTCAGTTTATCAATGCGCTCTCGTTTAGGGAAAATCTTCAACAATAGAACCAACTAATTTTCTTTCGTGGTGAGCCTCTTTTGTAACCTGAAATTCAACATGTAAGATCTATTATCTATAGACGCGACAGCAATATGGAACTAATACCCTTTGGTTCAAGATCTTGTCTTCATAGGGCCTCTAGCACCGAGAGCTCCTTCAAAACTCCGAATAAAAGAGATGGTTCGAACTCAATTTCATTGGAGCATAGACTGACTATCTAGCGAAAAAAACGACTAATCGAAATATAACTTTTGGAAGAACTTCTGGCAAGATCGGTGGATAGAGTAACACAGCACTGGCCTTTGCTTATCTCTCAATTTATGTTGACACCAATTCGATGGATTAGTCCTCGGAATTTGATAGAGCAAGTGAAGTACATCCAAGAACCGTCGATTCGTGGGCTTCTGCGACTGTAAGAATGATGTACATGCAAAGAGATTCCACTGTGCTTTTTACCATTGGGGAGTAAGCTCAAACCAAAATATTCCCATTTGGCGCCCCGCCAATGGATTCAGGGCAACGATACTCTAGACGCTGTCTACAAGAGAGCACCAATGAAGCCTGTAAATCATGCCAAGCTTTCCGGAGGAAATATGTCTTCCCTATCAATCGCCGATCAAATGGAAAACAAAAGCCTTGTCTTGAAGCTCCCGGTGGAAAATGAATTCCTTGAAGACCTCCAATAGAAGCCAACGGTCAGGACGTCGCAGAACCACCGGATTGGCTTACTCGAGTGTGAATCCAATATCATATCTCGGTATGGCATCGGTGACTTTCGTTGGTTTGGTTTGTTTTGGTTGTAAGGTTAGCTAGTGGGTGCTTGTGGTCTGTATGATTGTAACCTTACACAAGCCATTTTCCCCAACAACCGGAACAATAAACCACCCCTTCGTATCGTCGGCGCTTCGAATCTATATACCATGTAACCTGCAACTGCCATTGCAAGCCGCCGGAGATTTATATCATCCTGTTGTTTCATCATCTGCCCCGCATTTTCCCCAGATTCGAAAGCTCGGTGCTTATGGGCCTTGTGACGCATGGGCCGGGATGGGCCGAGGTGGGCCGGAATAATTCTGATAAATTTATCCACGTACAATGAGCGTGCGGGTCTCGGATCGACGGCCTAGTTTCTCCTGACATTGAGGCCGGGGTGGAGGTTATGTGGACCTTCACGGAATCATTTTCCCGCATACTTGTACACGGTCAGAAATATCTTTCAAATCATCAGTTCGCCAAGAGGAGGGGGGAAAAGGTCAATCATATTACTACTCGAGCACAATACTCTTTCCGATCATTTCAATGATTTGCTCGTATGTAAAGGTTGTAACTTGTAAATCCTGTACAGCAGCTAAACGTCTTCGCTAAAGCTTGGTTAAGCTTAGGGCTAGTTTGGATGCACAATTTGCTCCATAATATGTTAAAAAAGTAACGGATCGAAATCTAACGGATTCCGCTAGATTTCAATCTGTCGTTTTAATGGCATATTTGGAGGTTATGGATCGATTGCATAATGATCAATCTGCTTAGAAATCTATTATATAATCTTCGATTTTAAATTACTTTATATATTAATCTAGATATTCTTTATTATTATTATAAAGTAAATTAAAGAAAATAATTAATAAAATTAATAAAAAGATTTGTATATTTAAATTGAATAATATAGGAATTGATTAAGAAAAGATTATTTTTAAAATATATTAATAACAAATTTAAATAGATCAAAAAGAGTTTAAATTAAAATTGAAATTAAAAAAAAATAAGAAATATTATAATTATAAAGCATTATACTATAATAAATACTATAATACTTTAGAATATTTCAAATTCATAAAGTATAATGTTTATTAAAGCTTGTAAATTTAACAGATTATACAACGAATTATTGCGAAGCTAATTTTTTCTAATCTTCGCTTTTCAATCCGCAAGTAGATTTTATATACAAAAACGCAGATTGTTTAACATGATTTTTGAACTTTTAATTAAACCTATAGGAAAATCCGTGAATTTACTTCAAACGCAGATTTTCTGTTCAAAATTGAGATTTTCGAACTAAACAACAAATTCAAAATAAAATCAAAAAACGCATATTATTTCGCATATTATAGAGACATATTTTGTATCCAAACGAGCCCTTAAACCTTTTTAAACTTTTACCCCTGCTTTAACCTCAAGTTATTAACTTCTGAGAATTGGTGCCTAATAGAGGTCGGAGTTGTATGTTCGCTCATTCGGACAGGACTGTGTATAAATGGCTAGATTAGGGCTGGGATCATTACCAAGTAGAGCGTGGTGGTTTAGTGGTGGTAACATGAATCGCTACTCTTTTGAGCTACATTTCGGTCTTTAGCGACGCCATGAGCTAGCTCTCCCTAGTAGGCCGCACGCTTGAAAGGGCATATGTAGTTAGATCTTAACAAGAGTTCCGGGTAGTTTCTTTATGGTGGAATTATTGAAGTAGAAGCGAGTGTAACATTGCTTGAGTAGAAGTGGATGCAAGAAACGCAATCGATAAGTTATCAAAGTTCATTTTTACGCTAGCTTTCCTTAAAAGGTAAAGTGCCCGTCTAAATCTGAATCACTGTCTACAGACAGACCTACACGTGACGCCTAGAGATAGCTGTTATGACGCAAGTATTGTATGAGTAGAAGAGCTGGACAAACAGAGTCAAAGGTATCCTTAAACTTTACCACTAAAATCTTAAAGATTCGATCACTTTGTATGATTTTCATACTCTAGCGTCATACGATCATCACATCTAATGTAATATACTTTCCAAAGCTTTAACGTTAAGACAGTCTTAAAGATACTATACTTGATCAAGACAAGCTTACCACAGAAAGCACCCTTGGTCTGTCCTCAAGTGAATGTTTCGAAATGATTGTTGAAAAAAGCGCTCAAGAATTCATTTAATGCGGAGCATTGAAGTACGACGATTATTTGAGGCTTGTTTGATTTTCTTTGAGTCCTGATTTGACTTTCTAGCGGTACGCAAAACTTTATCGGAGCTGGTCCGCTTCAAGTTTATCGGGCGTAACGTTCACCTGGTGGTCTTATGAAATCTAAGAATGAAGCTCAGACAAATTCATATGCACGAATGGGATCAAATCGAGACCGAGTGACTATCCTCTAGATCATCATATTTTGACGCGTGGAACTAAGCTAACAGGGGTTTTTAACGAATTTTGTTACATACTGGATTTTGTTTCATGAATAAGATACATGATTCTATTCTATGAAATAATTCCGATGACCTGATATTCATATCTTGTAGGTCGTTATATACGCATGTTAGAAAGTACGATTATTACTAACTTATATTGAATCTCTTTATTAAAGTTTACGCTCGTTATATATTAAGGTTATTAATGGTAAGGTTGGGCAAAGACCACCTTCAAACGCGCTTATGGTGGGATAGCCTTATGTCTTCTACTCTACTTGTATCTCTCAACGACAAGGACCCACCACGTGCCCAACACTCAAGTTTTCATCTGGTTCATGATGATTGGTGGGAAGAGAGAGAGAGAGAAGAGGGAGAGGCAGGAAGAGAGGGAGGGAGAGAGAGGGAATAGGCGTCATGAGAGGACATATTCTATCGTACCCGCTAGACCTTAAGTTGGGAATTAGATTAATGGTTTGCCATTCATGATTCTCCATTTACGGCATGAAATATACCGAAGATGTTGTGGGCTGATTGATAGTATCATGCTGATAGTATCATGCTGATAGTATCATGTTGGTGTATTTAAAAGATGCCATGTCGCCAGTTAGTATCGCTCAATAAGCTTCTCAATCCATTACGATCTCTCCCTCCCCCTTTCCAGCCTCTTGAACTCTTCAATATGAAATCCGCTGTAATTTCACTGCTTACTGCCTCTCTATTGGCGTTGCCAGCCCTTGTATCTGCGCAGTTATCAGGGACAGTCGGTCCTACCACATCTACTGCTTCCAAAGCGGCGAAGAAAGTCTGTAACATCCTCAACTATGGAGGTGTTGCTTCAGCTACTGCCGATAATGGTGCTGCTATCTTGGCCGCTTGGAAAGCATGTATAAGTGGAGGTGAAGGTAAGATGCCTTCATGTTTGTTGAGTCTATATGTGTCACTGCTAACAAATTTAAAGTTTACATTCCTTCTGGGAGCTACGGGCTTGGAACTTGGGTCAAACTCACAGGAGGAACCGGTGTCTCTATTAACTTGGAAGGAACAATCTATCGAACTGGGTATGAGGCCACGCATTTTTTGTAATCCACGGCTACATTCATTGACATTTATTCTACTAGGACGGCTGGAGGAAACATGATATTCATCGAGCATTCAACCGATTTCGAATTTTACAGCGGTAACTCTAAGGGTGCTATCCAGGGTTATGGCTATGTCTTCCACTCGGGTTAGTATTGCGCTGTCTACAAGCATTGATTTTGTTACTAATGATATAATTAGCGGGCACATACGGTCCGAGAATCTTGCGACTTTTTCAAGTTACTGGCTTCTCTGTACACGACATTGTCTTGGTTGATTGTAAGTATTACCCTGGTTAAGAACGCCTAATTACTTCTCGCTAATACTTTTTACTAGCTCCGGCATTCCATCTCACATTAGATACTTGCACAGATGGAGAACTGTATAATTTAGTCATCCGTGGTGGTAATAGAGGTGGTTTAGATGGCGTTGATATCTGGGGTACTAACATCTGGGCACACGATATTGAAGTCACCAACAAAGATGAATGTGTTACTGTCAAGGTAAGGCATCCAATTATATCAGTAGCCAGTGTATCTCTAATCATTTGCAGAGCCCTGCCAGTCATATCTTGGTCGAGAGTATTTACTGCAATTGGTCAGGTGGTTCAGCCATCGGTAGTCTCGGTGCCGATACTGGTAAGTTTCATTGCCCTCTTTGACTACATTCCTTGACTAACACTTACCCAAGCAATCTCCAACGTCTCCTACAACCATGTATACTCTCAAAACTGCAACCAGATGATGTTAATTAAGTCCAACGGTGGCTCCGGCACATTTTCCGGTGCAACATTTAACAACTTCATGGGCCACAGCAATGCCTATACTCTTGACATCGATACCAATTGGTCAGGCCAATCAGTTGTTGCCGGTGACGGAATCGCATACAGCGATCTCACATTCTCCAATTGGCGTGGCACTTGTGCAAATGGTGCAGCTAGAGCTCCTATCCAGTTGCTGTGTCCTTCCGCAACCTTTTGCAAAGACATCACGATCTCCAGTTTCTACATCTGGACCGAGACTGGAAATTATGAATTATACAAGTGTAAAAACGCTTATGGAAGTGGTCCTTGTCTTAGAGAAGGCACAAACTATACCACCTATACCTCAACTCAAACTGTTACTTCTCTTCCTACTGCGTAAGTTTCCTTTCCTGTTTTTTTCTTCATGAGTATTCAAGAATATAGCTAACTCATCATTTAGTTCATATGCATATACAAAAATGCCGGGAGAGATCTCCTCAGGCTTGGGAATCACAGCAAGTATTCCCATCCCAACTCACCCGGTATCATACTACCCGGGAATTGCTCCTTACAGTGCTCTTTTGGGTTAGGTAGACATGTTTATCTCATGATGTCTATTATTCTCCGGCCTTCGTCGGAATATTCTTTTCTTTTATCTTCTGGTCAAAATGTTAAATACCCTGTTTCATGTATATAGTCTTGGGAAGGAAAAAAGTTACGTCATCTAAACCATTCATTTTGCGTTCTCTTTCTTGTGGCGAATACGTGTAAAATTTACTTAAAAATTGGTGATAATTTTGGACCCTACGTAGTTACCACGGGGCATTGTACTTCATACACGCACGGGATTGGAAGTAACTCGGCAGAACGATGAATATCTATCCCAAGCCCTGCGATGAGAGCTTTCCCCCTTCGCTTACATACCTCTGCTCATCAGCGTTGACTCTATTGAAAGTCCATTTCAATGCCACCATGAATGCGAAGTCGCTCTTCATCCATTTCCAACAGTGGTCAAAGCTTCTTCGTCATTCCAGATGTTCTTCTGCTCCGCTATTGCCCAGCATACGAAAGTACTCGAAAGTTTCATCACTGGAAGTAGTCGTGCGAGGCTCTTGGTGCATTTTCGACATCAGGTCACTTGTTTCTGTACTTCACCCCTCTATATTAGCTTCCTGGCAAGTGTTCGCTGTTCTTCTGTTTGTCAACTGGGCGAATTCAACTGAGTGATATGCTTTTCTATCAATTTAGTATTAATAGACGAGAATCCAAACTCATTTCGCTATCAGAACTAAGATGGAGAGAAAAGGTCACCAGCTAGCATTTTAGATTAACGAGGTTCTATAATGCCCAACAGTTTTATCAGCTGCATTTTATAGAATTACCGTAGCCTGGTCTGGATGGATGAATTTCGAATATCAATTTAACCTCAGATGTTGACATTGAGTTTGGAGGGGTATATTTACATCTACATGTGAATATTGGAGCGAGGGCTGGGCACTTGGGATTGTGGAAGGATTGGAAAGGATAGCAGGAGAATGATGAAAGAATGTTATTAGTGACATGATCCTCTCCCTGACAGGAGCGCCAGCAAGATGGGGAAGAGAGAATGGGGTGCGAACGGAAATGGGCAGATTTGAAATGGTTTATGCAGCTCTAATAGTATCTGGCCTCGGTAGAATTTCAGGGTTTGACCTGAATTCGAGTAGAGATTGCAGATGTCCTAATACGGCATATTCTGGTACAGGTTTCAAGGTTCTTGAAGGGTACTGGTCATAACGAAGTTTTGCTACGCGATAAATAAGGACAATCATCGCCATAAAGCTTACCAACCATGCATATATAACCCGATACATACATAGATTATAAACTTTCAACCATTTTAAATCTCGACCAAGGATCACTCTACACTCTTCACTTTCCACTCTCCACTCAGACTCAAACTATAAGATTCTATATTTCTACTGCTATTAATGCGCACAAAAATAAGAATAGGCTTGGCCCAGATGTGAATCAGACACGTGGTAAAAAGCCTCTAGCTAGCTGTAACTAAATTCTCCGCAGAGTTCAAACTAGCAGTCTATTTGGTCATGGATGCTCGGTACCATAAGCTGCTTATCATTGATATATCAGAAAAATCCCAAACTCCTTTTGCTAATGAGCGCAATAAAGTTAGGAGTTCTCTATTTTGACTGTCAAAATTTCCTTGATGTTTCTCTGATGACCATGAAGTTTGCAAGGAACTAGATAGAATTTTTGCATTATAAGACTGGGGTTTTTATAATTTCCAAGTGACTACTCGTAATATTTCGAGGATTTCGTTGAATGGATTCATTAAAATTGAATTGATGAATCCTTTAGAAACTAATCAAAAACTCCACCAGCTCCTCATTGTTAATCAAATATTCGATCCCTATTTCTTTCCCCTTTCTTCCCCTTCTCTAAGCCTATCCTCCTCTCCACACTCCCCAGTGCTTCCCATTGTCTACTCCCCTTTATCCCTTTCATCTTTATCCACACTCCGACTTTGATTGCCACATCATCCCAACTAATTCTCCCACCAGCTCTCCATCAGCTCTCCATCAGCTCTCCATCAGCTCTCCATCAGCTCTCCATCAGCTCTCCATCAGCTCTCCATCAGCTCTCCATCAGCTCTCCATCAGCTCTCCATCAGCTCTCCATCAGCTCTCCATCATGCAATGCATTATTCAATTCATACAATCCTTATTTGCTCCTCCCAATTCCTTCTGTCTCCCTCGTAAACTCTAAAGTTACTCGAGCACTATCGTATCACTCAAGGAACTCTCAAGCAATCTCTTACATTCCCTATCAAAAAAAAGAGCCGAAATCTACTCCTTCACCACCTCATCTTCTACCAAATACGGACCAGGATATTTGGCAACCATTCATTCCATAAACGTGATAATTCAGTCATCAAGATAATAATCCGTCCTAAAATTTGGATTTCCATTGATACCCCCTATTTTTAACCCCGCCCTCTCGCTTCCGGACTAGTCAAGCCTGCCTCCCCTATCCATCACACGAACCATATAGCTACATTTCCACCCGCGCGATACCCCACTGCGTTAATGAACCACATATACGCCGTAACGACATCTCGTAACGCAACTAGAAAATCTTCTTCTTCTTCTTCTTCTTCTTCTTCTTCTTCTTTTTTTTTCTCCCTCCCTTGTTTTTTCCACTAGCTAATTACGCTAGGATATTCAACGATCAACATATTGGCTATCAGTAATACCACACACAGCTCTTTCAAGTACCTAACCACTGTTCGGTTCGAGCTCAAGTCTCGACGATTCTGTACGGATTATGAGTAGTTGTTCCTCATCGTTGGGGCTTTAAATTTTTCCTATAAGTTTATCAGAGTGATGAAACTATCACATCATACTCGAGTAAGGAGAGCTGAATATCCAAATAAGTTCATACGAGAAAAGCGAGAAAGGCGCAAACAACCAGATAACATGAAGGGGGTTCAATAATTGCAGTAGGATCAGAAATCAAGCTTAGTTGGAGCTCGGGAGGTATTAAGAATGTTGAAAATCTTAACTGTCAAAAGGGTCGTTGTTGGTTGTGCAATCGGTGGATTGTTATGGGATTTGTTCAAATCCTGTAGTAACTTGAAGCTTGAAAGTGGCGAGGGACTGAGTGGGAGAATGATCAAAGTGAAATTTGAAGATAGGAGAGACACATCGAACAGAAGAAAGAGTCGTGTACTCGTAGTCACACCATGCTTCTTGTAGCTTCCACTTCCAGTATTCCATATCCGATCATCTGCTTTTCTTCATTTTGGAAAGTCAATCTTTATAATTATGCAATACTGATCGAATATCGTTGGAGAATCACAGCATAATGTTCGGATCGCATTGCAATTCTTGTCTGATATAACACCAGAACTACAGGATAATTTACAGGTTTACTTTGAACACATAAATACTGATTCAAGGTATCGTTACAACTCACAGTTTACATTGATAAATAATTTGGATATATGCGTTGAAATCTAAATGACGAAAACTCCCAGAGATGTCCAATACAACTATTTCCAACTAGACGCGCTTTTAGATTCCTTCCATGAGTATGTTCACACTAAGCCTCCTCACATCTCTTCAAAGCAGAATTAAAAACCTGGACAAATCTCCACACATCCTCATAAGTATTGTACAACGGCACGGGAGCCACACGGATAACATCTGGTCTCCTCTTATCCACTACAATACCGGCATCGTCCAACATATCCATTAGAGTCTCTATTCGTCCGGGCTTTAATAAGACGCTGAGTTGAGTTCCTCTTGCTGAGGGGTCAGAAGGGGTGATGATACGGAAAGCGGGGGAGGTGCTGGAAGGAATGGAAGTAAGGAGAAGATGTTCGAGGTAGGCAGTTAAGTGGACAGTCTTTTGACTGATTTCCTGCATAGAGGTTTGATTGAAAATAGATAGGGCGGCGCAGAGAGAGGTAAGATCCACGACTGAAGGATTACTGATTTGATAGCCGGATGCGCCTGGAGATGGACGAAACTCTGTGGCTTTGATTAGCATCTATCCATTGGCAGCTTGAAGAGGGAACTTACTGTTATTCATCAAAAATCGACAGCTTTGGTCACCACCATACCACCCCATTAATCTATGCCTATACTTTGGCTTGTCCTCCCCTTCACTATAATCAACTTCTCCATGTCTCTCATGCACATACGCTCCTGCAATACTTCCAGGGCCAGCATTCATATACTTATACGTACACCAAACCGCAAAATCGACATTCCAATCATGAAGCTGTAATGGTACATTTCCAGCAGCATGTGCAAGATCCCATCCTACAATCAATCCCTTGGATTGTGCGTGCGCAGTGATAGTCTTGATATCGAAGAGCTGTCCGGTGTAGTATTGGATGCCCGGTAAGAGGAGCAAAGCAGAAGTGGATGCATGTTCATCGATTGTTCGGAGAATTTTCTCCGTGGAGATTTCGTAGCTCCCTTCATCTGGTCCAATCATGACCATGGCCTCCTCAGGCTGATATCCATGGCCTCTGATTTGCGATTCAATGGCATAGTGGTCACTAGGGAAAGCCTTCCACTCCATGATGATCTTCTTCTTTTCGGGAGTAGGGGTGTAGAATGAAGCCATCAATAGATGTAAATTCATAGTCAAGGAACCCATGATCGCCACTTCAGAAGCCCGAGCCCCCACAATTGGAGCGGATTGTTTGGAGGCATGTTCGGCGAGTAATTGCCACTGTGTCAAGGGAGAATCTTCCAGATCTCTGAAATGGCCATGGACAGCAATGGATGACCAAGTATCCAGATGAGCTTGAAGGTATTCCTTTGCACATTTGGGTTGAAGACCTAAACTATTTCCACAGAAATATATGCAAGGTTCATCGGAAAGGCCTGGTAAATAATTAGCCGATGTTCTCCTCAAATCACGTGATTGAGGGGTAAAAATGCAAGAACATGGCACCAAAGGAGTTCAAACCTGGCTTCGCCAACTTGGTTGCTTTGATGTTGGCTTTGGATGGAATGATGAAGTGATCACGAAACCTCCGCATGTGATCTTTGGCATCGAGTGACTGGGCATATTCGAGCGTATTTGCTTGGGATGAGAAGGTTGCCGAAGCTTGTTCTTCCTTTGCTATGGAACCCATCTTGTCGAGGTGGTGTGTGAATTTGGGATGAAGATTTGTTGGTGATGAAGATTAATTTGCGATGAGAATGAAAGTCTAAATTCCACTCAAGGTCAACAAATCTGATCACTTTGTAGCCGCTTACCGCGTTCCGCCGGGTCGAAGAAGACGGACGGGCCAAAGAAGATTTCCCCTTCTTCCGCTTCCGTACCCGTGCCCTGCCCCCCTTGATTACTGATCCGTGTTCCGTGTTCCGTCCCCACCGGTTATTGATTGGAGGATGCCTTTACAGGGAAAGCGGCCGAAGAGCTGTTCCTTGTCGAAGTGTCCCCTAGACAGCGGGAAATGCCCACCAGGGTGGTTACACGTCGAATGTTAACGCCTAATCGACGACATGGCAATTTGGAAAAGATGCATCTACCTCGAAATAATAATCAACGTAGATATAAGTAAATTGCCGACAACTTGCTAAAACTCATTTTCCCTTCGATATTTCCACCAAAACTATTGTCCTGGTATGAACCATTCATAGCTCTTTATTAGAATCTAACTATCCCCTTTCAAGCATACGACCGCAAGAGATACTGTAGCTAGTAGTTTACTCTATTGCATGATCGCTAGATACCTCTATTGGAGAGCCTCCACATTTTTAAAAGGGCTTCACCCTTTACATACTTATGACATCGACACGCATACGCCTCGCTATGTACATCTGCGATGCCACCTGGGTTAAGCTGGTATGCGTATATTTCATGTGACAGAAGGGCCAGACTTCTTGCCGCCACTAATGCATAGCCCTTTCAATGAGTAGTTCTTTCCGCGGTGTATTCTCTCATAGTTACTCGAGTGCACTACTGCGTGCCATATCCTATACTAGTACTCGTATATGTAGTCTACTTGGTACATCGGTTGATATGGTGTCACTTCTCCCGTGACAGAGTTGAATATAATTGCAGGTTTATCTACACTCTTGGGGGATACTTCTCCGCTTCGATTCTATATTGACTCAATTTAATGTTCCAGCCTCGAAACCCACAAAGCTCATTTCGACTTTAACCTTACAGCGCTTACAACGCTTACACCGCATGTGCTACAACGGTGATGCAAGGGAGAGGAGATGTACAAGTAGGCATAGGCATGAGTATGGGCCTGCATAAGAATAGATTATGCGTGATGTAATTAATACATGAACTCAAGATTTAGGGCTAGAAATAGCTTTTAAGCTAGTAAGTCGTGTCATATGATCTATCTACTATTTTAGACAATTCTCAATGTTGGAATATAGATCATACTAGAGTATAACTGTTCCGGTTTCAATGATATGGCGAGGACAATGGCCTTAGATAACAAGCATTGCCATTACTGGCTCTTCTATAGAGCCTCTAACCTCACATCATAAGAAACCACAATTCTTTGTAGCTAACTAAGGATTCTAGGTGCCGTTTGAACGGAAGAAGCGGCAACTAGTATATTTCCTCTTGAGCATAAATCCTTAGAGCAAGAACCAGTTCATCTTTCTGGAGCTGAGTCTCTTTTTGATAGCTTTGCAGAAAAATATGAGACTACAGGTGTATTTCCTGAACTGAAAGAGAGAGGGCTGGTGGGCTGTGAAGTTTGAGGTTTAGTTAAAGCAGAATGTATATCAATGTACGATAGTAATTCATAATGTATTTGATCTAATCATGCTCAATACTACACGGATTATACAATGCGCTTATGATATACGAGTAGATTATCGAGAGAAAGGAAATGAAAACAAGTAATTAATATATAACCTTTAGAGTAGAAGACAAGGCTTTGAGTTATTTCTATTGAAGATCTATCTACTCGAGTGTGAGGTTGAATTTGTATAGTCTAGAATTCTTGAAAAAATGAATATTATTGTTTGGGTCAATGCATTGATTCTAATCTGAATTACCCATTGAAATACGTTGATAGAAGATTGATTCGTATTTCCCTTTTCAGTTTCTTTCGCGTCACTTCCAAAGTTTAAATAATTAGCGAGATTCTTGTGACAGCGACGATGATATCGCCATGACGACTCCGGGTGATCTTATTATATAAAGGTCTCACAAGTTCAGCTATCACGAGATTTGTACTACTACGTACTCTATGCTATATACCCAATTAGCCGTATCGTTGACATGGCACATCATTTTGGCATGACAGAGGGATAACGAAGAAGTATCTAATAGCATTCTGAAATAAAACAAGTTTGTTTTTCAAAAGTTTTGTCTACTTACCTTTTCGTGTTTTTTTCCATTTAGCATAATTTTAATCACAACTAGTTAGTATATTACTGTATCCTTCACTCCTAATAGTAATGATATACAAAGGATTTCCAAAAATATTACTTGATTAAATATAGTTGAATAACCCTATCAAGTAAACAATCATTTATGGAATATAACGAGAAGCGAGTAGATTAGAATTAAAGATAGTCGAATGAATGTTCTCAGATGCGGCAATTACATCAGAAAACTAGAATCTAAAAGACGAAAAGGTGTAACTAAAGTCACGGCTTTAACAAAATCAACACTTAGAATTCTAATGCCCTACTAACGTATACGGGTTTAACCGTAACAAAAGACTCTGTATATAATAGAGCTTGCTAGCATCTATTAAGACTAGTCACACCTCCATGAATATTACATAGAATCAGCTTGAAAGATTAAAAGCTTTTTGAAATTTAACAAATATCACTCGAACGGCTGGTATTCCTATCATAGTTAATATTGTCACTTGTATCCACTTAGTACTTCGCTACCGATTTAAGGATTGGAAGCCAAGGTTTGCAATCAAGATCCATGATTTTATCGTATACGGTACTGTTTTTCTTTTTTGCGGGTTAGGGTATCTCGGAGCTCTTGGTGACGATTGGGGGTAGAAAAGGGATACCGATATCTTCGGTTCCGTGTTTTAAGTCCGTAGACCTACTTCCCCGTCCTAGTTCTTTCCACCTTATCTTAACTTGAAGCTTTCGCGTGAAATCCAAAATCAAAATCTTAGTATAACGAAAGTTGTATCTCTATTTTATTTTTGAGATATTACTCTTCTATTGTTTGTCCCGTACAGTAGTACTACATCGCCAGTATGCTCAGTCCATTGAATATCAACCTCTCCGAATTTGGAGTTTCAACCAAAAACGGTTTCCTTCCAGATGTTAATCCTCTTCCACGTCTGAATGTATTTTCGGAATGGGAAGATTTGGTTGATGACATTCCAGATTTACTCAAGGAGGGGTCGTTTAGACATCATGCCGATGCCCTACCCGTGTTAGATACTTCGAATTTACAGACGGAAGATGAATGGAGAAGAGCCTACCATCTATTATCATTCATGACACACGCATACATCTGGGGTGGGAGACGACCATCAGAGGTACATTCATAACCTTGAACCTTGAACCTTGACCCAAAAAGATCCAGACGCTAACTGAAGTTGTGCAGATATTACCTCCTCAGATCTCAAAACCATTCCTGGTGGTAGCATCTCACCTTGGTCTTCCTCCAACCGCCACATATGCTGCCTTCAACCTCTGGAACTTCACCAGCACTTCTCCTATACTCGATTTCACCGATCTAGATCACCTTTCCTGCCACCACACATTCACTGGTACCCCCTCAGAATCATGGTTCTACTTGATCTCCGTCGCTATCGAAGCCCGTGGCGCAGAAGTCATCCCCATTATGATCACAGCCATGAATGCTGCCCGCGCAAATGAACCGTTCACCTTAGTCTCCTGTTTAGACAAATTTTCAGAATGCATTAAAAATTGTGGTGCGCTCCTTCAGCGTATGTACGAGCACTGCGATCCAGAAGTCTTTTATCACGCCATCCGACCATTTTTAGCAGGAAGCCGAAATATGTCTGCAGCTGGTCTGCCGCGGGGTGTCTTTTATGACGAGGGAGAGGGCAAGGGTGAATGGAGACAGTATAGTGGAGGAAGTAATGCTCAGAGTAGTTTGATACAATTTTGGGATGCGGTGTTGGGAGTTAAGCATGTACCTACTAAACCCATGGGTAAACCCCCGACTGAAGTCATGCCGCCGAAGAAAGAAGGTGGAGAAAGCTTCTTAATTGTATGTTTCATTCATCTTCATAACGAGTTTTGATGCTAATATAAAATCCAGGAATCACGCAACTACATGCCTGGGTCTCACCGAGCATTCTTAAACCATATATCCGACGTCTCTCCTATCCACACCTATGTCGACAGTTCAGCCTGCCCATTCGAAGTCACTAGTGCCTACAACCACGCCGTGGAAACATTAGCAGGATTCAGAGATATCCATATCCAAATCGTCACTCGATATATCATCAATCCATCTCGTAAATCCATGGCTAAGGCCATAGAAAAACAGAACGCGGAATTGAATTTAGCAGTTGTGACGGCGAAGAAAGGTGGAAAGGATGCTAGAGGAACAGGGGGTACAGAGTTAATCCCTTTCTTGAAACAGAGTAGAGATGAGACTAGAGGGATGGCTGTAGTTTTAGTGTAGGGTCCGTAGATTTTGGGACCAG
The DNA here is from genome assembly GCA_002162555.1 of Monilinia aucupariae. Lineage (NCBI taxonomy): Eukaryota > Fungi > Ascomycota > Leotiomycetes > Helotiales > Sclerotiniaceae > Monilinia > Monilinia aucupariae. Next base: position 738,017 of record NGKF01000010.1, read on the forward strand.
GGTGGAAACTTGATTCCAAATGTTGATTTTGGAATGGCATTTAGATATGAATCATGATAGAATCAACAACTCCCAAAGTATTGAGACTTGCTAGTGCGTGAAGAAAAGATTGAATATAGTCAATTCTCAAAACTGTCGGCTCTCGGATCCCTCGATTTAAAAGTTATCCAACCAACTCGATGACATCAGCCTTGATATATGGTAGAATCAGGGGGATACCAACTTCCCTGCGTAGGTTACAATTATAAAAGAAGAAGGTAAGTAGAACAGAAAACAGAAAACAGGGAATAACCTCTAACAATAACCGCGAGAAGATATGACTCTGTTACACTAGAATCTACTCCGAAAGGAAGCCAAGTAAGAAGAGTAAGTGCTGGATTCCATATGTAATATTACAACACAATAACTAAATAAATAAACAAATAGAGAGAAATGTCACATTGTGCCGTATGTAATCCTAATTGCTACATCGTTGATGTATGTGGCTCGTCATTTTGGCATGATAAGAAATAACATAGTTCTTTTTGGTTTACATAGAGATGGAGTAGATCTACTCGAGTACTCCATTTATAATCATGCAATCTAGAGCATCATACGATCATCTCGCATGAGCTAGCTGCGCTGACTGGCAGCTAAAAGTGTAAACCAATAAGCTAAGCCTTCAAAATAATAACAGCAAATCAACGAGATCATATTCCAGTCAACAATTAACTGATTAGCCAAAAGCGTTGAAATTATTTTTGTTGGAGCTTATTGATATATATACTGTTATATACTCGAGTAGATTTTCAACTTTAAAATTGTTCTATACGCTTATAACGTATACAACTGTTGAAATCACGTATACGGATGTGCAGCACAAAGGCTCGGCTCCGCCTGCGCTCTAGTATATATAGCACTCCATTCACTTTCGTAGCATACACACCTAGAGACGCGTAGCTATAGTCAATGAATACGTTACTCTCTCACTGAAAAAAAGTAGGCTAATCAACTGTTAATGAACTATGTTAACGAGCTGGTGACAATAACGAGATGCCTTTCATGAGCCGGCGAAATATTGAACGTCATTTGATAGCTGACCGACTCGCTGATTGACCACTCTGTATAATATGTTCTTGATGAGGCTACACTTTGTGTTTTCTTTCCTCCCCCTTGGTGAAGATGGTAGGCAGACCAGGAACTGGGCCACTTAGCCAACGGTTTTATAACACTGTTTAAATCCTTCCACTAGTTGATCCGGCCATCAATTGATGCATAGGTCAATTAGGAGTCATTTGGAAGAGCTTATGGATATGCGTATCAATCAGATGAAAGGATCTTGATGAGCCTATGATAAGAGGAAAGTTGAACATTCGCTGATCCAAATCGAAACATTAAGCGAACTATCATGCAAAATGATGGGACGAGCACTAAAAGTAAGAGCTGTCATCAATTGATAGCTACATTCAATCTGACATACATCCCACATAGACTAATTTGAGAAAAGACCCAACATGGTTCCAAATATCATTCATGGTGGAGCACTTCCATAATCCATTTTCATTCTTCTCTTCCTTAACATCCATCATGTAGACATCTGTCTATGTACCTACTCTACACGCAAGAATTAACTCTCACTCGCTAGAGTCTAGAGTGTTTACTGAGAGGCTAGTAAGATCACAACTTACTCTCACCATTCTCACTCTTAATTTCAATAACCAGCTTCCCAAATTGACTTCCATTCCTCATCTCCTCAAACAACTCGTCAATCTCTCTTAGATTATCGATTCCCTTTACAACACGCGAAATGACGGGTTTAATCTTATGTTCGTTCACGAATGAAACCATTTCTTTGAATTCCTTTCGTGAACCCATGGTTGAACCTTTGAGTTCAAGATTCATGAGGTTGGCTGGCATGGACCACTCCATCTTTGGGGAGATGGTCATGCCATATTGAACTATTGTGCCGCCGAGCTGTTTGAGTTGGAAGTTAGCTTTTTAAATGCAGTGGCGAGAATGTAAGAAGGTGGATTAATCTACAGAGGAAGCGAGTTAGACGAGGAAAGGGGAACCTACCTTCAATAATTTCGTCGCCTTCCTGACAATATCACCACCGGCCCCATCGATAATCAAATCCAATGTCCCCTTTCCATGACCATTCAACAAACCCCTCAACTCCTTCTCCCATGCCTCGCTCTTATAACTAACTCCTCCTCTCGCCCCCAAACTCTTCGCCCTTTCAATCTTCCCTGCATCCCCACTCGTAACAAAAACATTACTCCCCAGCGCCACCGCAAACTGGAGCACATTCAAAGCAACCCCCCCTCCAATGCCCGTCACCAAAACATTCTTCCCCACCCCATAATTTCCCTCCCCGCCTTTCGTAACCAGCGCCCTCCAGCCCGTCAGTCCCGTTAACGGCAACGCCGCCGCCTCCGCATCTGAGAGATGACCCGGGGCCTCCTCCACTTCCTCCTGCTCAATCACAACCTCTTCAATCAAGGTCCCAATCTCAATCGTACTCGTACCGCCCAGAATTTTATATCCGCCTTCTTCCTCGGGCCCAAAGGGATCCTCTTTCCAACCTCGTCCTGGCGTTAGGATGACGCGTTTACCGAGCCATGATATATCTGCTGAGGAACCGACTTTTGAGACGATGCCGCATGCATCGGCTAATATAGGGGTTGTGAAGGAGGGGGCGGGGTAGAGGTGTTGACGAAGGAAGAGGTCGCGGTGGTTGAGGGCTGTGCTGTATATTTGGACAAGGAGTGAAGTAGGTGATAGAGGGGGGGTGGTACGGTTGGTGATTTCGAGTCTGGGGAATTTGTTAGATCAAGGGAGCTTATGGGGATGAATTGGGACGGTGAAGGTGAGATGATGTAAGAAAGGAGGGACAAACGGATAGTAAACTTTACCGGGCTTCCCACCCTCGATCTTCTGCATTGTTATCGCTTTTGGCATGATTGCGGTAACCTTATTTATGTCTGCAGCTCAATCCTGAAATGGCGATTGGTATACTGGATGTAGAAATGTATCGATTGATCCGTTAATGACGAGTTCTGGTAGATGGTTGAAAGATACGACCGTACACAACCTAATAATAAATAGTGGCTTCATCCATAACCTTACCCCCGCATTGCCCGGATCAAGCCTCGGCACTCACCCGATGGAAGACAGGAATATGCTTGCTAGGCCCAGAGCAAGCTAATCGTGCAGTGAAACCTCACTGGCATCCTCATGGGTAAATGCGAGTAATAATACTCGATTACTCGGGCAGAGTGATAGAGGAAGTAGTAAATTAGTTGTTCTAGTCCAGCCGCTCTGCGTGTCCTCTAGACTCAGATCTGACATATATAAATACGCTGGTGAAGGTTGCAGCATGCTGACATAGCACAATCCCCGACTGATGGACCGTGCTATTCGGTAAGAACTCCAACCCCTTTCGGTACCCGATACGAGTAGAACAGGAAAACTACTTCTCAGCTTCGACTTTCGACTTTCGACTTTCTGACATCTCCCCACAGTGCTTTGATCGAAGCTATCAGCAATCATACAAAGTACATTTATCAAAACCCATGCTATTCCTTAATTCAAAGCGAATGATTACGTTCCCACTTGACTAATCATACTATCGTCTAGAAGTAAGTAATGGCACTAAAATGTATCTTTTCAATGCGTGCCTTTTTAATCGAGCATTTGATGCACAAAAATTTAAGTCTTCTATTTTGCCTGCAACAATTCTAGATAGTACATTTTTGTGTCCATGGCTACAAGCCTANAAGCCATAAACTCCAACAAATCCCGTTACAATCCTCATCCTCATCATCCCTTCGTTATCTTCTTCTCTTTCCACCACCACCACCATCCGTATCAGCCCTCCTCTTCTTCCCCTCCTTCCTCCAGTATTCCTGCTTCTCCTTCTTCTCCCTCTCACCCCTCTTCTCTTCATTCTCTGCCACCTTCTTTCTATACACCTCCCTCCTCTTTTCATTTGCCACTTTCCTTTTCGCCACCTTCTCGTTTCTGATTGTCATTAATTTTTGCATCAAATCTCTAGCCTTCTTTTCCTCTCCTCCAAGTACAACAGCTCTCTTCTGCATATATGTTGGTTTGCTCTGCTTCTTCATTTGTACAATTTGACTCTTATAAGGGAGTTCTGCAGCCAAAGCACGTGGTACTCGTAATGGATTAAAGTGACGAGTAACTCTTTCAACCGGTTTGTAGTGACTATTTTTCTGGTCTGGTGTAGGTAGATTTTGATCACGACGAACTTCACCCGTCAATCTCATACCTTCCCATCCGATGAGATTTGTCACAGGATTGTAAAACCTATGAGGTTTGATCGGATACCAGGCTCGCAAGAAGACGATATCACTCATCAAAATCTTGTCTTCGAAAGTAGCACGGAAATAGCCTTCGGGTTTGGCAAGAGCACGTTTGATCTGACCTCTAATACCCGAGACAGTCTTGATAGAAGCTCCCTCAAACTTGGCAATTTCTAATGACGTATTGAACATGTCTTTGATAAAAGCAGTATTCTTGTAAATCTTGTATGGGGTACCAGTGAGCTTGAGTTTCTTAACAGTTTCAGAGGACTCATCAACCGTCATGACAGTTCCAGTGGCTGCAATTCGAAAGCCAGGGTTCTTGTTGGAGAATGATTGGTAGCAGGAGAATCCGGTATTTGGTGCGATGAATGGGCCATAAAATGTACCGAAACAATGCATATGTTCCGGAGTGTACTTGAGCATACGATTTCTTGTTCGGTTGTCCGAAGTACTGTAGATTGGGAGAGTTTGGAATCTTCTCCATCCTAGAGATATGATAAGAGGATCATTCGTTTTGAGGATCTTCTTATGCCATCTGTGTCTCTTGATCTTGACCTGGACAAACCCAAATCTATCCTCGGTTGGTGTCAAGCCTCCAACAATAATTGGCATTCGTGGATCGAATCGAGTCACAAATTCGGATGCCACTCCTTCAATCACGATTTTGGCATACATCCCGGCGCGATAACCCTCGACATTGATTCTTTGACTTTCGTCGAGATTTTCAAATTCGGCTTTGTTGATATCGAGTTGTTTCTGAATTTGTGCTTTCTGTGCATCATACCATTCATCTTCACCAAATTCATCATCTCCACCAGCTTCCCGCCTTGCATTTGCCTTGTCATTATTGAATCCATCTCGGTCCTCCTCTTCGAATCGCAATTTGAGTTCCTCTTTTCTTCGGGCATTCTTCTCACGTTCGGCATCAATGTCTTCCGGCTCGTCTGCTTTGTGCTCCTCGCCAGTTTCCAAATCCTTAAACTCTCCATCACCCTCATCATCTTCGTCGTCCTCATCTTCCTCGTCATCATCACTACCACTGCCATTACCCTTACCCTTACCCTTCAATAAATCAGCCGTTGCGAAACGTTGTCGAAGTTCTTCGATATTGTCCTCAATAGACCATTTGGACTCCAATTTTTCATAATCAAGGAATGGAATTGCTCGATCATCCATGGTTGCATCTTCGTCCTCTCTACCAGTTTTCTTGAAGAATTCACCTTCATTATCAGACTCTTCAATGTCCTCCTCTTCTTCTTCAATCTCCCCTCGCCACCTCTGAAGAACTTCGGTAGGGGTAAGTGATTCATCATACATCAGTTTCGCCAGATCCGCAGTTCGGTAAGATTTGGTTTGTCCATGAAGCTTTCGCGCAGTCTCCAACATATTCTGCTTCCAGCGAGCTGCTCCATCCTCATCATCCTCATCATCTTCCATATCATCACCAGATATAGAACCAAGATCGGAATCACTGTCAGCGAACTCAATATCGCCAACAGCCTCATCTTTATCTTTCTTGAATGCTTTTCCCAACTTGTCTTCAGTAATCTCGGCTTCATCACCAGAATCCAATTCCTCATCACTGGCAGGTCCATCATCTTCGAAATCCTCATTATCCGAACCCTGATCTCGGTCGACGAATCTTGCAGATCTTTGATGTTTTCGTCCAGAGTCTTCTTCCTGGGGAAGCGCCTTAATAGTTTCGCCGTTGCTGAATAACCTTACACCCTCGTCGGTTTCGCCCAAAAGTCTTCTCTCTCCTTGCAACCCAACAATCAGCTCTTCTCCCTCGCCACGTTGATCATCCTCTGCATCTGCATCGAAATTAAATCCTTTCTCGCGAGTGATCCAGATAGTATCTCCGTCTATTTTTAATCCACTTTTATCCGACATTGGCGCATGGAGTTTCTTTTCCTTCTCATCCAAACGTCGCCTGCCGGTTTTTCCAGATGCTTTGGCAATTGCTTGATCCATGAATGGTGTAGGGCAAGGATCGGGTAACGCTTCCATGGCAGACACAGAAAAATCCCCAAGCCCAGGTATATGAACTCTTTGACCTTGCGCCGCGAAATTTGTTCCTCGTAAATACCCCGATAACACAACCGTCCTGTCGCATTTGTCGTCTTCCTCAATTTTAGTAGGATGAGTGATGTCTCTGAAACTGTCGATAATAGTATAAGGATGTGTATTGCGCCAAATCAAAGGCCGAGGATTCTTCATAACTGATATAAATCTCGACAGATTATGGATTTCTCGATCCGGATATCGCCCATTGATGACTCCAGAGAGGTAAAATAGATGTGCGCCCTGGTATAATTCGCTCCAAAATCGATTCTTGAGCCGTTTCTTCGCATCTTTCAGAGTTTGTGGTTTTTTGAAGAGATCTAGATGTGTAAGAATTCCAAAAACATTACCCGGCATACCACTTGAAGATAAAATGTTCAGAAACTCCATAGTCTCCATCTCAAACCCAAAATTTCCATCAATCATTAACAATACAATGTCTGCCACCTTTGACATATCGACCATAGCTTCGAGTTCGTTCGGACATTCTACAAATGTAAGTCTTTGGCGCTTCGAAGTAACAACCGTAATTGGCCCTTGAGGGTCTGATAGTGTCTCTTTCGCATATCGCTTGACCAAGGATTTGAGTAGAGTCGTCTTCCCAACACCTGGCGGCCCAACAATGGTGACGAGGCGTGGCGGTGGTTCTTCTGGCAATCGATCGATTTGAGGAACATGAAGACGTCTTTCTTTAATCTGCAAAGGTCAATGAACTGGAGCATAAAGCCATAGATAAATGAACGTACATCGTGCGATCGTGCGGCACTCTTTGCCAATCTCCCTGGGTTTGCGAAACTGAATGCTTTTGGATTCCGCTCTATTGGTTACGTTAGTATGCGCCAAAGGAATTCAACAAGAGATCAATGACCAACCGCCAGTCTGCTTCTTCTTCTCTTTGGGAGCCCTATGAGGCCTGTTCTTTTGTTCCTCCATGATTAATTGGTTGAAGGAGCTGAAAAAGCGACTTCGTAACGCGCCAACAACATTGAAATTCTTCCGAAATATTTTTTTCTACTTTCTTATCGGAAAAGTTAGCACCGATCATAGATGCTAATCCCAAAGCAGTTAGTACTTCATTCGGAAGCCCACTCTTATCCGTTATCAGATCGCCAGGGTTATTATTACAGACAATTTTATTGGACCAGCTGCTGCTAGAACTACTTCTGGCCTATCCATGCGGAGGTATGAGTAGATTGTAAATGGATATTAAGTTTAGACGACGACTAGGTCATACGTCTAATTGTAGAGGAATTTTTGAAATCTATATATCTTCAAGGTCAAGTGAAGTTTACGTCTATCTATTATTCTCATTTTCCCCAGCTCTTCCATTCTCTCCTAATCCTCACTCCCCCATTTCTCCCTCTAAACCTTCCTCTTCCAAAAGCCCCAGCCTAGGGTTAATACAACCTTACAGCCGCCAGCCACCCAGAGCATAGGACTCACACTCCTTGTAATCTTACTTACCCAACCTCCGATAATCGCACCCACGAGGGTCAACACAAAAGCTATTGCCCTCCGATTCCGCTTTGAGTTTTGTGTCGCGGGACTGAAGAGAAGCGGGTCGGATAACAGATCGCAGAGGAGTGAAGTGATTACGATAGTAGGAACTTCTCCTACACCTAGAACACGAGAAGATACTATCTGACCGGCTGATTCTGTGAGATATTAGAAGATTTCGGTGTAGAGCTTGGGGACATGCGTTTGGAACTCAAGGGAACAGAACATTCAGCTGATGGCTAGCTAGGTAGCCGGGAGGAACATGACAATCGTAAAACATTGAAGGAGCAGACAATCGATATAGAAAAACGTACGAAAACTCAACAAAGCGATCGGAGCAATCTGATTCCAATGGTTTTCCAATCCCGCCGGTACTGTGCCCTCAATTGCACCGCCTTGGACCAGAGCACCCGCTAGTAAGATGCAACAACTCTGCAGTAAGAACGAAGCAATAAGTGTACTTCGTTGAAGAGGGCCGAAAAATCGATGGCATCGTGAGAAGGTAAAGGAGCCCATGCAAAAGAATCCGATAGAAACGAGAGATCGTGCCCAACCAAAAGGTCGATTGTTTTGTCCTGATGCACCAAGGGCGACGAAGATTGTATTCCCTATACAATATCATCAGACTATATGGCGTGATATAGCGTGACAGATGATGGAGGTATAGATGGAATCATATCATGAGAATTGGGCGTGATTTCTTACCGGTTTGCATGGACACGAATGTCTTGAAGGCTGTGATTGACCATCAGCTACTGTTCCTGCCTCTGTTTCTCGCACCCTTTGAACATCTACTGTACCATTATACAATGTGCTATCCAAGAATCCAGTGATGAGACAGCAGATCAACATAAGAATATCCGCATGATCTGTGCTTACTTCTTGTGCAAAATGCTTCCTCATCCTCGCGGAGAAGGGGTTTTCGGAACGGCTATCAGCTCTCAGGAGGTCCATGCTGTTGGTATGTGGCAGTGCTTCTTGAGCTTGCTTCATGTCGAAAAGTTGCCGGAAAGAAACCCGAGGCGTATTTGGGATATGAGAAGTCTGCAATTGCCGGCTGGAAGAAAGTAAGAAACAGAGATTCTTGCAGATCATGGATTCCTGGTGGTAGATAAGCACCAAACCAATCCTCCAAGAAATGCGCAGCAGCGAGTTTCCGATTGCCGAGAGCACTAAGAGCAAAACTAAGATGAATGAACCCGCACGTGGACCAATACAATCAATGTTCGCTTTTCGAGGTGACATCTTCCCCGCCAAGCCGGCAATTCCCTAATCTGTTCCCGCCTCCCGTGCGTGATGAAGGAGAGGGGAAGTATGTCTGCTACGCGAGCACAAATCGCAGATAGCGGGGTTGCAACGACTCCGCCACTTGCCAATTATTTCCAAGGCTGAGCGATATATTGTGTATATCTTGAAGAAGGCTAGCAATTACTAGGCGTAATACTCGATATAACGCTCAGGCTCACCAGCTTGTCTCCTAAGCCTGTCTCATGCATTGAGCTCGGGAGATTTCCTTGGCACCTTGCGTGCTCCATTGAGTCCATTCCACGTGGTCGCTAATGGCCGTTTAAATGTAGTGGAGCACTATGCGAACCCCTTTCAGCTTGGGTACGTACCAGCGAGTGAGTGAGTACCGTCGTAAAACGAGCCAAAGGCTATAGCCCCCTTTTCCATCTGCTGGACCATAGTGTAACAAGACGTACACACAGCTTTGGTGGAAATCAATGCATCATTTTCATCAATAATGATATACTTTGTTAGCAATATCACAGGTTGACTTGCCGATGTTTGTTTCGTATAGCGGGGTAAAATACATGTTGTGGATTGGTAAACCTTATCTTGGCCAGCTTGGCTCTTCTGGGGTGATTCTTCAACAAACTTAAAAAGGGCCTTTTAGTGCTGTAACATATAAAAAGAAAGCACAGCTGAAAATATGATACTAAGGAAATTGTGAAACCGAGGCAGCCTATCAGAACTTTTGTGGTTCAAGCGGCGCCTCAACATAGGAGTAGTTTATGTATGTTCTAATTTGTCTTAGATATAGAAGAAACTCAATTATAAGTGAAGTTGATCTCGGGTTGTATAATCTATATAATCTGAAGTTCAATGCGTAATCTTGGCATGATCATGGTTTTGAGCGTTATTCGTTATATGATGCCAAGACTATTACGTATAATAAAGTTTTCCATGTATGTACTAATAATTGAATCTTTTAAACAAATTATAAACCTGTTATAAGATTATATAATCACAAAAAGATCATATGATTAAATTATATGATTATATTTGAATGTTTAATATATTACATTATTATACTTATAAATGGCTTTATGTACATTTATATGGAAATTTTATATTATTCTATGGTTTTTTAATACTATAACACAAAAATTGGATTTTTTTTGGAAAATATGATTTGTAATACTTTTATCATTAATATTACCAAATTTTATGAACTGAATTCAAAAATTGATTGATTAATATAAATTTGAAATTATAACTTGTATAAATTTTGGTAAACGTAAAAAAGCATTAGCATATCAAAAAGCGTTCGCCCATTGAAACATGATTCGGAGAAATCATTAACAGCGGGAGCGGGATCACTTACTATCAAACATTCATAAAACCTTCGAAAAAAAAACTCTAAAACGCATGGTTATAATAATAGATTTGACCATTATTATGTAATTATAAAAGTTAACGAATATGCGGTATGAAATATGGTTATAAAGTGCAACCTTAATCGTGCAAACCCTTCTTGAACTCCATGCTGATAAAGAGGGGATACTGAATGACTATCAAGCCAAAGAGACAAGCTTGATGAAGATTATCGCCAAGGGCTGGGTACTTAGGGATTATGCGGGCTTTGATCCCTCTTGTAGCCCTTGGTATTACTTTATAGGCTGACGAGACTCCATTGTGATAATTACTGCATCTCTTGGTATTGTTGTGTAAGATGAAAGCATTGGATTTTGACTCTTCATGTACTCCTTGGTATTGATATGTATGGTAGTGACATTCAGCCATGTTCTGCCTGCATCTCTTGATATTATCTTGCACGATGATCACCTATGATGCTCATTCTCCATGTATCTCTTGGCATTTTTTCAGCAGCTACTAGGCTTTGCAAGTGATTTTGCACACCGTTATTTGCCTCTAAAAGTTGTGGACTGATTTGGACTATGTGATAAGGACGTCATATTGCGGGATTTTCTGCATCTATACCCTCGTGGATGTAGAATACGACTGGAAGTACATACCAAGACGTCACATTGTTGTCTTGACTCTGCGACATGATACATCGGGTACCGATTAGTGAGGTCGAGATTCATCTTTTGCATCCGTCTCATCTTCGGTGATGGTTCAATGGACGGAAAAATAAACTCTGCATGTAGTATTGAGATTGAAGGGGCAAGAGAGATAGATACAGGAAAATGAAGCGAAGCTGGGGAAGTCTATAAGAGCCCCTTCTTTCCCCGCTTGAGTCACCAGAAACGTCAATTGAACAGTGATATATCAGCAGAACAATCATCAACAAGATAACTTCTTACCACTACCTCACTCTTATCTCATCAACATGGCTCCCATCATGGACGCACGACCAATCCTCCAAGAGAGTTCTATGGCAAGTGAGACTGAGTTTTCGGCATGCAAGATTCCTCCAAGCAATTTACTTGCCTATAGCTAATCAAGCATTCCTAGATTCCCAGCTCACCCGAGGGTGCTGTTACACCTTATGATGGCAGAACCCATGTCTTCAACATCGACATGCCTGCCTACTCAGACAAAGTCATGTTAACGTTTAGCAACGCAGTCAAGCAAACACCCCGAACAAACTTTGAAAGCGGTGCCACAAAGTTGAAAAATATGCTCAGGGACTCGAATGAGTTGATTGTCTGCCCCGGCGTGTATGATGGAATCTCAGCACGAGTGGCCCTTCAAGTTGGCTTCCGGGCCCTTTACATGGTACGTTGAACTTCCCGGGACGGCAGGACTAGCTATCCGTGGAAAAACGCATTGTTAACATGAGACTTTAGACCGGAGCGGGCACTACTGCCTCCCGCTTAGGAATGGCAGATCTCGGCATAGCTCAACTAGCTGATATGAAAGAACATGCTGAGATGATTGCAAATCTTGATCCTTACGGTCCACCCCTGATTGCAGATATGGATACCGGCTATGGTGGTAAGTGAAACTGCATTCAAGAAACCAAAGGAAAAGCTAACGTTTCCCCCTCCCCCCAATCTGCAGGCCCTCTCATAATCGACAAAGCAGTCAAGTCATACATCAGGGCAGGTGTTGCGGGATTTCACATTGAAGACCAGATCCAAAACAAGCGTTGTGGCCACCTCCAAGGCAAAAAGGTAGTTCCCGAAGAAGAGTTCTACATGCGAATTCGTGCAGCCAAAGCCGCCAAAGATGCCATGAACTCCGATATTGTGTTGATCGCACGCACAGATGCACTACAACAGCATGGTTATGACGAGTGCGTCAAACGCTTGAAGGTAGCTCGAGAGATGGGTGCAGATGTTGGCTTACTCGAAGGTTACACTTCGAAAGAGATGGCTGCCAAGACTGTAAAAGAGTTTGCCCCGTGGCCCATCCTCTTGAACATGGTAGAGAATGGCAGTACTCCTGTCATCACGACCAAGGAGGCTCAAGAGATGGGATTCCGCATCATGATTTTCTCATTTGCCGCTCTCGCACCAGCGTATCTGGCGATTCGGGAGACTTTCTTGCGACTGAAGAGAGATGGTGTGGTAGGGACGCCCAAGAATATTACACCCAAAGCCCTGTTTGACGTTTGCGGTTTGAAAGACAGTATTTTTGTTGATACTGCGGCTGGTGGTGGAGCTTTCGTTGATGGTGTTTAAATTTAAAGGATGGGTTTTAAGATTTTCTAGTCTCACCAGTTCTTAACCTACCTACCTACGAAACTACTCGAGTAGATATATAGCAACTTTACCAGGAGAGTCTAGCTAGATATGGTTCAAGGACATTATTATTATTGTTTATTATAGGAGTTTCAATAATGAAGTAGATTTCGACATACTGATTCAAAACAGATATGGTATATTGATTTTGCATTTGCTTCTTCTTCAGCAGTGAGGCTACGTATCAATATGGCTAGTTTGCTGGAGAGTGAGGAAGGTGGCTGTGGGTTTAAATTGTGGCGCCAATCATGGCATCTCGATAAGGCTATATAACCTGTATAAAAATGTATAAAGTGTATAAAATGTAAATATCACAAACTTAAATAAGGTCATCGGTCCACTTCAGATTATGCTCAGCCGACCTCGCAATATACCCCATCCGTAAGGGTGGTCTTATCGCTTATCGAGCCTGGTGGGCTAGCAGCTGAGTTTCAGACGACTACTCTGTACTCGAGTGTATACTCTGTATGCTCGTAGATATTCTTCTACTCGAGTATTGGACTAATGATACCGTATGATGAAGAATCAGAGAAGAAACGCAAGAGCACATGGTGAATAGCTTCATGCATAACTCAACGGTTGGTGTCACCTCCAAAGCTTGGAAGATGGAGGCTGAAAGCTGGAAAGCCTCTCACTCCTCCTCATGCCCATGCTCATCCTCATCCTCACCCAACCTCCCCCTTGAGTCTCTTCATCATCCACCTCACTGCACGTGACTTATCGCTTATTGTTGAGTTTACCGTATAAGCAAGCTATCTGATTCTCGCCTCATGGCAAGCTTGTGGGCTGCCAGGTTATGCCTCGAAATGCTATTCCTCCGTCGTATACATGGGAGGTAGCCGAAGACGTGTCAAACCTACCGATGACGTATGAATTCAGCCTGATCATGAGTCGCGCTTGAAGGACCCCTCCATTCGTCATTTTGCAGAGCATATAAAGGATTAGGGTTGTCTAACTCACAGTCCCTCAGTTACCACATACACATACATACACATCTTCATCTTCATCTTCCTCTGAACCCCGACTGCTTCATATTGCATCGCCCTTACATCACCCCCCCGCCAGTTAAATCCACACAGAGACAGACTACGGGCAACCTGCGAGTCCAAATCAAGATGCCACAATACATTGTAACTGACATTGGTGCGATGCTCGTGATCTAGTGTGCTACTAACTCAATACTCAGATCACCGTTGGGGAGGACTCTACTAAATCCAAGGCCCCCGAGAAATACGCAGAGCAAGTCCTATCAACCATCACTGTCTCTCGACACATACTGACCAGCAGCAGGGCAGTAAAGGCCATCAAAGAGCATGGAGGTAGTGTTGCAGATGAATTTGACTGGGGATTCATGTAAGAATGCGATGGGCATTTGTCATCATCTCGTTGTCTTGCTCAAATACCCTTACTGATGGTTCCAATTAGTGTCAACTTTGCCGATGACGCCGTCTCTGTTTCGACCATTATGGAAAATAAGGCGTTTGAAACAATCGAGGATGGAAATGGATTGGTGACAACACAAAAGAAATAAATTGAGAAGCGTGAAGTGGTTGACGAGGGCGATGTGCGATGTGCGATGTGCGATATACGATATATACCTTGGTTGCTAGTAAGGTTAAAGGAACAATTCGAACCCCCCATCTTCAAATCCTTCCAAGGGAGTGAGTGAGTGAGTGATATTGCTTCTTAAAGGCAAGATTCCTACGATGAATACTCACTCGTACTTGAGTAGATGGTTGTGAGGAATCCCTTTGCTTAGGTAACCCAACAGACCTTCAACTTTGGTGATATTGACATCGTCTCCTCGTCTCGTTTGTCTTTTGTCCTTTGTCCTTTGTCCAACCCACCACATCTCTTATCACAGCACAGGGGGTTGGTTACTCGTACTCAGTAATTACCCAACCAACTTTCTTTCGAGTTTCGAACTACACCAAAACCCTCCTTGAAACACAAAACAACACATCTCATCTCACCAATGCTGCCATGAATTGTTACCTCCCACTTTTGCGGTCTTATCGGGGCCAGAATGTCTGCCATTCAAGATCGTTTTATAGATATGCCAGTCTCACCCATTACCCATCGCCATCAGCCCATAAATGGTCACATCCACCAAGCTCAACTACCATTGCGGATAATGAGATAGCAAGACTGGCTAGTAAGCCATTGCACACATTGAGGCTGGCGGATCTAGTGAAGTGCGTACTCGAACTTTTGCTTGGTATATTTATATGCACATGCTTACTGGAGCTACAGACATGGTCAACCTCCTCTATCAACAGAAGCCTTGTTTTCATCTGCAAACTTCACCCTCGAACTCCTCCCAAATCGCCTTGCGCACAGAATACAAGCTCTGCGGAACCTGCCTTTCATCGTTGTCTCCAATCCCAACATCTCGAGAATTTACAATAATTACCTCCATTCACTATCCACATTATTACCCTACAAGACTATATCTACCCTGGAAGACGAAATACGATTTACGGAGGTATTGGCGGACCTGGTCGAAACGCACTCGCATACGATCCCAACTCTTGCAAGGGGTTTCCTCGAATGCAGAAAGTACATAAGTCCTCCCGAGGTGACGAGGTTTTTGGACGAGCATCTTCGTGCCCGAATAGGTACTCGATTGATTGCCGAGCAACACATCGCATTACATCTTTCATCTCAAGCACATCAAGGAAGAGATATGGAGACCGACTTCGGGAATCCGTCATCGTATATTGGGGTTATAGATACAGCTCTCAATCCAGCGTCGATAGTGAATTCCTGTGGTAATTTTGTCTCGGAAATCTGCGAGCTCAAGTATGGTGTCCGACCAAGTTGGATCATCGATGGGGAGCCAGAGACGACATTTGCATTTGTGCCAGTGCACTTAGAATACATAATTACTGAATTACTGAAAAACGCATTTCGTGCGACCGTCGAATCTGGTAGATCCAATGAGCCAGTAGTCATAACGATAGCTGCTGAGCCAGCGTTCTCTGCAGCAACTGAGCCACAAATGAATTCTAACTCAGGTATAACTCGTGATGATCAACCGTCAATAAAGCCATTTGAAGGTTCCGCGC
Source organism: Monilinia aucupariae (assembly GCA_002162555.1). Taxonomy (NCBI): domain Eukaryota; kingdom Fungi; phylum Ascomycota; class Leotiomycetes; order Helotiales; family Sclerotiniaceae; genus Monilinia; species Monilinia aucupariae. Next base: position 753,887 of record NGKF01000010.1, read on the forward strand.
CTGGCATTACGATTCGTATTCGAGACCGAGGAGGTGGGATCAGCCCCGAGGTATTACCAAATGTATGGTCATATTCATTCACAACATTCTCGGAAGAAGACGAATTACCCGGACAAAGCCACAGCAATGGGAACATGGATGCATTGAATGTTTTATCAGGGGCTGGAGGTGAGAGCAGCTCAATCGCTGGGCTAGGTTATGGGCTTCCCCTTGGAAGAGCATATGCTGAATACTTCGGGGGTGGTGTAGATATTCAGTCACTTTATGGATGGGGCTGTGATGTTTATCTACGACTTAAAGGTCTGGGAAGGCCTAAAAGCTAAAGAACAGGTCGCATGACTGTAAACACATGGTCACCAGAAAAACCTTTTCAAGGATATAGTTAGAAATCTGCCATCTTCAGTCAACTGAAACCATTATTATCAACTCACACCCAATCGATTTTGAGATGTGGTATAATTATGGAAGCAAGGCCCAACTTGCAAGCCTACCGGCGTGGATGAAGACCCCCTGCTTCGGAGTAGCCGCCGGGCACTCTACACTGGGAACAGTATGTAAATCTTTTACGAGGCCTCTCATTCTCGTATGCTTGATTATATTCATTTGCTATTTGTCTTCTCCGTGGTCTATTTTTGGGGGATATGGGTGGTGGTCTTTTCAATGCTTCTGCCGCCTTCGCTGTCACATCTCTTGCTGTTTAGCTAACCGAACGTGTCAGGAAACTCTTTGGATTCTGGAAGGCTATCGAAGATGACCCAGGAGATGCCAGTGAACTTCTTAATAAACTGGAACTCTTGTCAGATTGAAAATTGCTATGATCAAGAATTCACAGGTTTACGAAACGGACAAGAATCGTAAATATGGTACTATCGGTCGATTGGCCACTCTCTATCGCCCATATAACGAAGTCAATACATCTCAAGAAGAGATCTCAGACAAAATGTTGTGTGTGTTCAATGCCTTAAGCCCATCCTTACGTACCGGTGATGCTGCTCAACCAGAATATCCCCAGGACATAAGATCTAATGGCCATCATGGAAGTCTCATTCATTGGTTGATAAGCACAATCAAAGGAAATTTCGAGGTATTTGGAGGCATTATACCCAATGCTACACCTTGCAGTTGGTCTCCCTCGGTATCCACTCTTCGTGAAAATGGTGATGGGTGAAACAACAGAGTTACATATTTGTCACGGTTACGGCTCATAGGGCCGCTATCAGCCACAACCCCCCACTCTTCTTGGCATTTACGACCAGGATCTGTTCATTCCATGGTTGCGAATTCTCCAAGAATATAAATAAGATATAAATATATTCATTGAGCGAGATATCGATGCTAAACTCTTGGCCTCTATGGGTTGGACCAAAGCAACGTTGCGAGCTTTGTTCTAGCATAAGCTCAACGCACCAGGCGACATTGGAAGCTGAGCATTTAATGGATTTCCTGAATCTGACAATTGCAAACGCATTGATCTCTCCATCGGCATGTTTCGCTTCAAGGTAGATCTTGAGACAGTTTCGAGAGATCAGAACCGGTCATGCTCAAATGCGTGCAAACTTGTATATGACAGATGCAAGGCCAGGCTCACCCTTGGGTGCTAGTGTCAGCGGAGATGGACAGCTTATATCAGACTGTGGAGGCAAAATGTGGTCCCCATTACCCTATCGCTTTGTGTGTTTTAACAGATACCTTGACGGCAGAGAGCTTACTGATACTGCCGTCATGTGTCTCAGAGGAGGAAAGAAAGGTTTTAAACAATTACGTTGAGCAGAAGAGGAAGCAAAATGACCTACTTCTATTATGCCTGGAGCAATTCAATCTCGAAGCTTTGACGCAGGTTATATCCGAATAATACAGACAAAAGCAAAAGGTTTTCCCATTATAATTAGAACAAGTGTCATGAATCAACCGAAGAAGAAAATCATAAAACCTGCCATCTTGGTGCCGCTGAAACCCGCATGATTTGCTGATATCGCATCATTTTGTTTGATGTGGATGACATGCCTAAGTGAGGCTATTGGCCGGGGTACCAGAGATACCCCTGGATAGATTAGGTACCTTCCACGTTGACCCAGTATATGAGGCACTGCCATCTTTGAACATTGGTATATAAGATGGCAGTACTCATTCCAACCCTTCGGCGCCGTTCTCGAGAGTGTCCTGATCTTCCAGTTTTGCCTCGAAGGTAGCCTCAGTAGGACAAGGATATCATTGAGTCGGAGAGACGCTTCTCCTTATCATAGAGATCCTAGAGAAAGGACTCTTCTATGGGTAGGGCTGTCTAGGTTGAGCCTCTATACAGTCTCTGGCTCAAAAATTACGCTGTTCCTCATCACCAACTAGACACATTTGCACTACTGCTTTCGAAGGGTGCAGATATACAAGCCACAGACTGGCTGAAAGGACAGCAATAATTCATGTCCCCCGAAAGAGCTTGGTTCCAAGTAAACGTGTCAACAATACGAGCAACACAATCAGGAAAATGATTCTGAAGACTATTTTGGTGATTGCAATGACACGAAACTAAAAGTTGCACTGTTACCAAATTATGAAGCCCAGCTGGTTGCTGCCTTTGCGATATATGCCCGCAGCCGATGTTGAAAGGGGAAGCTAAATACTCTAGTTACGCTACTGTATGCTTGGAGCTTTCAGAGTTGGAGCCCACAATTTGAGCGGTCTAGCTTAATATGGGGTTCGGTAAATCTGGGGGTTAAACGACGTCATGAGTCTACACTCATTGCATTTTTATGTCAACTACTCATCAAAAGAAACCCCAAAAACCCCAAAACCCCGTTTTTTCTTCTTCTTTTTTTCCTCTTCCATTCACAAACAGCTTTTTATATTTCTATATACATATCCGTATTTGTTGTGGAAAAGGCCTGCGCAGAAACAATGGAGGGGCTCATGAAGTCCAAGACTGATAGCAAGTATACATTTTTCATCGCATCTTTTTCACGAACCTAAAATTGAAATTGATGCTTTTGATTCCTTCAATCTGGAGGCTACGTTACTAACTGTTCTGTCAGATGCTTTCAAGAAGCAAGACCAAGACCCCAAAGCCAATAATAAAATCACCAAAACCAGTAAGGAGTTGAATAGCTTTCATTGTTTTGATGGTCTTCCGGTCGAATTGCAAGTCGCGATCTGGGAATTTTCGATTGAGCCGCGACCTATTTGGCTTCAACTAAAGGATACTAAAGCAAAAAGAAAAAGAAAAAGGTGGTCCCTAAAGGAAAGGAAGGAGGAACAAGAGGTTGATGATCTTCCTTCCGGTGACCTTCCTCATAATAAATACAGGTGCAACTTCATATACGAATGGGCCACATTTCCTGGCTCCCGCTATACACCAGCAATTTTGCATGTTTCAAGGTCAGCCAGGGATATTGGGCTTCGCCATTATGAAGCTCAAAATTCGTTGGAAATAATTCGCCAACAATACCCCCATACCCATCGTCATCTAGGGACACTGCAATTCGATATGCACTCATCAAATGCAATGTATGTCTCTCAAACCCATGATTTGTGGTGCTCAGTTTCACCCGTGTACCGTCATTCTACCAGAATATCAGGCGACCTGAAGAATTACATGGGAGGATTTCGCCATGAAATCATGACCCATCGGAGCTACAAATCCCTAGGGTCTCAACATGGTGGTGAAAACTCTGTGGGCAGTAAGACGTTATCTCCGAATAGCAAAAGAACAGTGATAGTTCACATGGACTGGAATTATTCCGGCGACTCTCAAGCGGAGAGAAGACGACAGTTCAAGCACATGACAGAGGAGCTACGTCATTTTGAGAAACCGATCCTGAAATCTGTGGACCCCAAGGGCATTTATGATTTTGATTCAATCGATTTGAAATATAGTCGGTTCGGCTTTTGCGAGGAGTGTTTGAAGGCAACCGAGGAGGTCGCCGGCGAGGAGAATATGGAAGCTAACCGACATAACTGGTCGATACCGTGGCAGTTACCTGAAAATTTCACTGACTTCGTACTACCGGTAAAGCAAATCTGCAAGTCTCCATGCGAATTAACGGGGGCTTGGGGTAGGGAAGATAGTCTACAAGACATAGCGTGGGCTATAGCGGTTGGAGTAGCTTTAGTGGTCAATCTCTTTCTTTCCTTCTTCTTCCAATGACGCCCAATGGATTAATCGGCATACTGATACGATCATTACAATGGTTTACATCCGTGCCAGCTTCAGAAAAACTCCTCCATATCTTTCAGAATCACTCGAGGCTATCTCCAGACTATCATTCACCTCGCATCTTCTCGAGTTTGGGAATCATAACGTTCACACCCTATCGGATCTTGCTCGCGCTTAACTTGGGATTTTGAACTGGCATCGGAATACTTGGCTCCCTCGTAGTTTTTGGGTGGAGGAAGTGTGCAGTAGGTTTGAGGTCTAGGTCTGCATCGTGTCATAGTTGGCTGCTCTTTCTCGATAGCCATCCATCTCTATGAAGATCAGTCGGTCAAGTGGGTTTGGATGTGAAAGCGATGAGCAGGGTCGTTTCTATGGGGCAGGCTGGCATTCTCAAGAGTTGTTATAATATCATTTAGCTTTTATGACTACTTTTATCGTGGCTTATGTTGTACATATAGTATAGAGTATGTAGATTCAATAAAGATATGCAATTTCTGCCTGTGTCTCCCCAGCTATTTTTACTCATGCGATTTGCTATGCCGCGTTGTGGCTCTATAGTGGTTATGTATGTGATGATCAAGGATCTTAAGTCAAATGTTGAATACGCCTAACTTACGAGTAGAATTACTAATGGCCGAATATACAAATATCCGCATCCTTTAATCGCCCATGTTCTCGTGCATATTTTCCTCAATAATCATTCCGCTTCAACCAAGGCGTGCAAGCCTTATATAATTTCCCCAAAGCGCCTTCCATCTCTACCAATCGTGCGAGGATTTTTGCATCAATCCTTTTAAACATTTGCAGTGTGGCAACAATGAAGAAATCCGAGTATGAAGCTATCGCGTTTCCCTTTGTCAGTCTTCCTTTCCCCATTTAGACACGGGTTTCGATTAAGCAACTTACGGGTGCCTCCTTCGATAAACGGTCCACCCTTAGCTTCTAACAGTTTTCCCAATTCTCGGACAATTGGCTCAGCATCTTTCCAGCATTTCTCTCCTCCCTCCTTCTTGCCGTACTCATAGATCGGCATTCCGATCCGTTCTTTGCGGGTTTCTTCAAAGTAGACACGCGAGGAGTCATTTAAAACCTCCGTGGCAAGAAGAGGCATCCATATTGGACGGATTGCGAGTTGAAGTTTGGGGATTAGATCCTCGACCTGGGAGAGATGAGGAGAGGTGATTTGAAGAGAGTGGTCAGGATAGGAAGTTTCAAGGGTGGAGGCGATGGCGTGGGAATCTTGATGATAAGTGGCATTGGGAAGACGGATGGTGGGGATTGTATAGGGTGGGCCGGTTGAGTTTGGAGTGATAGCACTGTGTGAAGAGAGTGGATTAATGGAGTAAATCAGGGGTGGGATGGGGAAATCACGAACAGGGACTTGAACGTCGGTGCTATATCTGGATACTCAATCCAGATTGTCGTGTATGGAATATCTTTGTAATTGAGAAGCAGACGGGCTTGGAATTGTTAGCTGGGGAGCGCCATCGTGGGGGAGACAAACTGGCTCACGCACTCTTCAGGGCGTTGTGTGACCAGCTGGCACATTGCCCTTTGCTGGCGAGATCATAGAGGAGGATCCCGGAGCTCGCTGTCTTGCTACGTGTTTGAGGCATACTATTTGTGTGCCTTTGAGGATCTCACTCGGGAGGGTCTTGGTTTTGGGGACGACGCCAAATTGATATTTATATACCGGTCTCTTTGCAAGTTGCGAATGAGAAGCTTTGGATTTGACGCTTTCAGCTTGATCATAAAGAGAGAGATACCTAACCCCGCATTCCGAAGAGGGCAGCTCCAAACAATGGAATATCGTTATAAGGTTGAACCCTCAATGCTACCACAAGGTGCAAATTCACATCACAACTCCAGCTTTCATGCCGAATCGTTGGGTTTGATATATTGGCCACTTGACCGGTCTGTTGGGTGTAGCGTGCGAAGGAGAATCCTATCATGCTAGGTAGCGTTGTCACGTGTCTGGCCTTGAGGCTGCATTTAAGGTTTAGCGTGCTTCTTCCCGCCGTCAGCTATACTTGTTTGTACTCGAGTGTTGCTTTTTGCTTTCCACTTTCACTTTTTGTGCATATTATCTTCACAACAGAAACAGAGCTCTATTAGCACCAACATACGCAAAATCTCACAGCTTCTTCAACCATGGGTTCCGTCGTTCTTCCACATCTCGTCACCGGCTGGCACGTCGACCAGGCTATTATGTCAGAGGAAGAGAGGCTTGTCGTGATCCGCTTTGGGCGCGATATTGATCCTGATTGTATGCGTCAGGATGAAGTGCTTTACAGTATGCGCCACCTTTCTCCATTGTCCCCCCTAGCTTGCGATATGGTTTATGTGGTCATGAGCTTATGGAAATGCAACAGAGGTCGCTGAATTGGTAAAGAACTTCGCCGTCATCTACGTCTGCGACATTGATCAAGTCCCTGATTTCAAAACCATGTATGAACTGTATGATCCCGTCACGACTATGTTTTTCTTCCGAAATAAACATATGATGTGTGATTTTGGGACGGGTAATAACAACAAGTTGAACTGGGTGCTGGAGGATAAGCAGGAGATGATTGATATTATCGAGACGATTTATAAGGGAGCGAAGAAGGGTAGAGGTTTGGTTGTTAGTCCTAAGGGTAAGTGGTATCTTTCTTCCTCTTTCTTTGGGTTTGATGGGCAGCAAGGTTGAGTTTAAAGGGGGAGGCTAACTTTGGGATAGATTATTCAACCAGGTATCGATACTGAGGTGCTCGTTTCTCCCTCCTCCCTGTATTTCTGATTGAATTTTAGAAAGGAGGAGAACAAGCGCCCTTTATTCGCTTCTCACGAGGACTCTATCGCGAGGGATTTTAGGCTGCATCTGATAATTATCACTCCATGGCTGCATCGAACGGGCGTTGAAGGTGGATTGATCTGGGCGAAGATAGATCCAAGGGAATGAAAAGGGTTGGTCTCACACAATGAACTTTTTCTATCGTATCTGAAGATGCTAATGCTGCCTAAAGTGTGTGAACTTTCCAAATATGAAGTGGTAAGTCTAGTTTTGCATATTGGTGAAGGAGGTTATTCAGATCGTGGAATCTTTCACTGTAAGATTGCAGTTATCCATCTGTATTGCAAGTATTAATATTTCCTCAATATGTCTACGATTCAGCATGTATGTATACTGCCCAGCGGTGGTGTTCCTTTGTTGTTTAGCTCGTGACAGATATTCGTCAGTCTGTCAAAAACGAGGCTTTCACTGACTGGCATGGTGCAATCGTGCAATATTCACTTATTTGTCTAACACGAATTGATCTCAGAGTTTACAAGTCGTGCAGAAAACAGTAAGTCAGATTGCAATGCAATTTATACAGCAAAACCTCGATGAGGATACTTTTTCGGCTCCAAAGGATATTCTTGTATTAGAGGATACAAAGATATTGGTTACTTTTACACCAAAAATTCGTTGGGACCGAAATTCATATCCTTATAACGAGGTTATCCTTATATCGAGGATCCTTATATCGAGATTTTGCTGTGCTCGCATGCACAGCTGAATATCCGAGACTTGCCTTTACCCCGTCGGAAAACTCATTGAATTAGCTTTTACTGTAATACCCCTCCCCTCTTTCTTCGGTTCCACACCACTAAAGCTTGCATCTTTGCATCAAAGTTGTAGGGATTACTCAATAATGGAATTGACCTCGGAGCTTAGCTTGGAAGCGTTATACAGTACACATAGTTGACTACTGAACTTTTGTCTCTTGAGATGCATGCGGAGGCATACTTTCTGCTTCGGTTAAAGTGAGAAATACACTTTTTACTTCCATCATATCACCATCCACCATTCTTCTATATACTTTCAGAACTAGCCATGTACAATACCTTCTGCTCGTATTGTCTCCTCGTGAGCCACGATCGATAATACCAGGGGACCCCTAAAGGATATATAATAATCATTCCACAAAAATGCTTCTCCGGCAGTATGCCAAGATCATTCAAGAATCTTATAATTAATCCGGAGGGTTAATAGAATGCCCATGGTCTTTATAAGAGCTAGACATATCCCTTTTGTTACAGTGATTGTCATAGTTTCAAGGAAAATTTGTTCGATCCTCAGGATGAAGTCGTTACTCACAGCCCTCGTTTCCCTCTTCCCCTTGGCGACGGCCCTTCCTCTGATTTCATCTGACTCTTCCGCTGCACAACCCAGTTCAATCTATTCATTTTCATCTAGTGGTACTAATGCCAATGTAGCTGGTCGCTTGTTTAACGTTGATGGGAAAGTCGGATATTTTGCAGGCACAAATGCTTGGTGGCTTTCACATCTCTCATCTAATAACGATGTTGATATTTCTTTCTCACAAATTGCCGCTACTGGTTACAAAGTCGTACGTGTATGGGGTTTCGGCGACGCAAACACTCCTCCACCTTCAACCAATACCGATCCAAACCTTGTCTATTTTCAGATTCTCAATTCTACTGGGGCATACATAAATTTCGGGGCAGATGGTCTCCAAAGGTTAGATTACGTGGTCCATGCAGCATCTAAATATGGTCTGAAACTAGTGCTCAACTTCATAAACAATTGGGGTGACTTTGGCGGAATCGCTGCTTATGCTAAGGCATTCAATTGTTCCTCCACATCCTTTTATACCGACGCCGCCTGCCAAAAGGCTTACAAGAACTATGTCAAAACGATTGTCACTCGCTACCGCTCCAGCACTTCCATCTTTGCCTGGGAACTTGGCAATGAGCTTCGCTGTCACGGCTGCGATACGTCCATTATCACAAAATGGGCTACCGATATATCTACATATATCAAATCGCTAGATTCTCATCATATGGTTACATTAGGTGACGAAGGATGGTTCTCGCCGGCTGATGGAATCGGTGATGGGAGTTATGCGTATGGAGGTGGAGAGGGCATCGATTGGGTCGCGAATTTAAATATCAGGACGTTGGACTATGGAGTTTTCCATATGTATCCGAATAGTTGGGGATATAAATACTCGTGGGGGGAAGAGTGGATTGAGCAGCATGATAGCGTAGGAAAGAAGGTTGGGAAACCAGTTGTTTTGGAGGAATATGGGGCGCCATTTCCGTATAATCATATAGAGATCGAGGGACCTTGGTATGTTTTTTTTTTTGGTCACATTTTCGCCCTGGGGAATGTCGGGTATGAAGCAGTGCGACAGTATGGCTAATAGGATCATCTTTACAGGCAAGCAGCAGTACTCAGATCTGGACTAGCCGCAGATCAGATCTGGCAATTCGGACCCAACGGTACGAGTGTGAAAGCAGAGAGTTTAGGGGATGTTAATACGATTTATTTCAAAACTCCGGAGTATGCTACGCTTGGGACTGGTCATGCTAAGGCTATGTTGGAGAAGAAGTAGGACTGATTGGCGTGAGATATTTGGTGGTATCTGTTTAAAGCATATCATTGCGATACAATAAAATTTGCTGCTTTGTTTGTTGAATAAAGCTCTGGTGTTGTAAAGTCTTGCAATGGGTTTCTACTCTACGAGTAAATACATGGGAGAAACACCAAGTGCTGAAAGCCAGGCAGATCTCAGGCATGTAACCTCGTGTAGTTTAGTCAAAGAGATACAAAGTTCGGGATGCTTTTGTTGCATGTCGCAGCGCCAGGCATGAATCTGTACATTTGAGGCATGACCTAATGATAGGAAACATGTACAGAGTAAGGAGCAGGCAAACTGAGCTTTTATGCACAAAACGCAGAACCGGGATGCCGTATCATTTGCTTTCCATGAGAATCATGAGTACAATATCTTTCTGATTAGTCTCTCGCAATGCACGTATATATTGGCTCTCATGAGGTGTAAAGCTATGAAGACGAAAATGCATATAGATATCAGGCCTGCAACTGAAGCTCAAGGCCAAAACATAAAAGATTATGAGGATGTACTGAGTATAGAAGAACAGTAGGACCTGGCTATAAAGGACTGAAAACTTTGACCAATCCAATCCAATCCCGCATATCGTATTCGTAGTCCTACTCTACTCGGTATATATATGAGTACGAGTAGAGGTTCTCCTTTGTAAGTCATCGCTTCGCGTTACGAGTAGTACCTAACCTACTCGACCCATCCGCGGTAACTGTGAAGTCCGAGCCGAGGTATCTTTGTCCCCACAAAATCGTCGTCTCCCCAGATCCCTTTCAAAAACATCAACATCTCAACTTCACAGCTTCACAACATCACAACATCACAACATCATTTCTATTCCTCCTCCTCTCTTCATACCCTTTTCAGAACGAGACTTTATACATATTCAACATGGCCGTCGAAAGAATTAGCTCAATTGTCAAGCATTTGGCTCCTGGTACATCCGGATTGGATGCAATGTAAGTAAACATTCCAGCCCCCTCATCAACACACATATGCTTAGAATCCTTTCCAATAGTACCTCGAAGAATGCAGACGATATTGTTATCACACTTGCAGTTCGCACACCATTAGCAAAGGGATACAAAGGAGGATTCAAAGATACAAAGCTCGACTACCTCATGTACGCTCTTCTCCAGAAGGTCCGGGAGAAGTCCAACCTCGATCCTGCCCTTGTAGAAGATATCTGCTGTGGAAATGTAAGCCATTCTCTCTCTATCACACACCAAATACTAATATAATGCTACAGGTCAGCGATGGCCATGCCTCATACAAACTCCGTGCCGCCTCCTTAGCAGCCGGATTCCCCATTACCGCCGCCGCCTCTGTTGTAAATCGATTCTGCTCCTCGGGCCTCAAAGCCACGCAAGACATTGCGAATCAAATTGCTGAAGGTAGCATCGATATAGGTATCGCTATGGGTGCGGAGATGATGTCAGTAGGGGGTGACAAGCTCGAGGGTTCTTTCCACCCCGAGGTTCTCAAGTGCCAAGACGCTGCAGATTGTATGCAACCTATGGGACAAACATCCGAGAACGTAGGAAAAGACTTCAACCTCACTCGTGAACAGCAAGATAGATTTGCGGCGGAAAGTTACAACCGCGCGGAACATGCTCAAAAGGCTGGATGGTTCGATGACGAAATCGTACCAATTGTTGCCGAGGTTAAGGACCCAAAGACTGGGGAAGTCAAGAAGGTTACTTTAACTAAAGATGAGGGACCAAGATATGGAACAACCTTCGAGAGCCTGAATAAGATCAGACCCGCTTTCCCCGATTTCGGTGATAGGTCGACTGCTGGAAACTCTAGTCAAGTCACTGATGGTGGTACGTAGCACACTCGACCCATAGTACTTTTGATAAATAAGCTAACATCATTCCACAGCCGCCGCCGTTATTCTTATGAAACGCTCCCGCGCCATTGAACTCGGTCAACCAATTCTCGCCAAGTTTGTTGGAGCTACCGTAGCAGGTCTCGCTCCACGTATCATGGGTATTGGTCCATCCGTCGCCATCCCTAAGCTCCTCAGCAAATTCAACCTCACAATCGATGACTGCGACGTTATCGAAATCAACGAAGCATTTGCTTCCATGGCCGTATACTGCAAAGATTTCCTCAAGATTCCTCACGAGAAATTGAACATCAGAGGTGGTGCTATTGCACTCGGTCACCCGTTGGGTGCCACTGGCACTAGACAGATTGTTACTGGCCTTAGCGAGTGTAGGAGACAGAAGAAGAAGATTTTGTTGACTAGTATGTGTATTGGTACCGGACAGGGAATGGCGGGTTTGTTCGTCAATGAACAGTTGTAAGATTAAGGTGGAACATTAATGGTTAATGGCGGATATTTCGATTGGAGAGTATATATCATTTTCATATTGGCATAATTAGAATTGTTTCTCGTGTGTAACTTTGGTTCAAAGGGGCGATGGGGACTTTTGATGCCACTTTAGGTCATGAAGTGATTCGATGTGGTACTTCCCTTTCCGAGAAAGTCTCACAAAAGTAAAACAATCTGAAGACCTAATAGGTATGCCATCTCTATGTCAGCGAAAAGGTGGCCGAGATTGGTACTTCCGAGGAGATATGATTACCTCGCTTCCCCTTTTGAGAACTCTGACATCTCCAACAAGCTACCAAGCAACCAACAAAAGTAAAACATACAACAGTGGGGATTCGCTGGTGGTCACCCACCCAACTACTAATCCACCGATCTGAAGCTTGTGTATGGCAGAGCGGACGGGATGCCCAATTCTCTTCAGTCTATGGTCGTATGTGACGGAACCAGACTTGTGTTGTTTTATATTGACATGAACGTGATTCGGGCTGATGTGGGATGATGAAAGTGTTGGAGTGGTTATAGAGTATTGAATTACGTTGTAGATCAACCACAACTGGTCTAAATTGTCTATTCATAATTAGATGAGTATCTCCCAAGGGAAAAGGAGCCAGGACAATATTGCAATTGAAGACGCTTGCAGTATTTGGAATTCGAAACCTCAATCACAGTAGATAGATGGTGAGTCGGGAGAATCGCGAATCGCGAATGAAAGAAACCGAAATCAATCCCGAGTATACATCCGTCATTCAGATGGATGGGGGAGGAATCCAAGAGCCTCAAGAGCCCAAGCATACTCTGTGGCATGGAACTGAATAGCCGCATTTTAAGAAATGCATATTAGCTCGTCTACGCCACGAGCGTCTGTAGCTTCTCTCGTGCGTTCTTTCCAATCTTCAATCGCTGCTCCAAGGATCAATTAGTCAGTCTCGGTCTCTTGTCTTCACATCTTGCTCTGATCAGAAAAGCCGACTTCAAGACTTCAAGACTTCGACCATTAATATCAGAATGATGATGGACGAGTAAAGGAGCTGAATAGCATGAGCCACGAATTCTCATGACTCTGAATAGAGCTTTGTTTACCAGTGGAGCTTGGCGAGGCGTAAGAACGGAGCAGAAGCCCTATCAGATGCAGGTACTAATGAAGCTATTATTGATCATAGCGGCTCGCCTGGTGTACCTGCAGTAGACTAGAGGGGTACGAACCATGGGGCCGTGTGCGAGGAATTCGAGAAGCTTTGGAACTTGTACCATTTTGAGTGGCGTTAGCACGTACGCTGTACGCTGTCCCTCACTCGAGTATGACGAACAAGACGAAGTCTTCCCAATGCAAGGGTTCCGGTAAGGTCAGCATACTTGTGTGCAACCCACTCCAGACACGAGCTGAATGATACAGTCAATACTGAAAGCATCGAAAATATACTCGAGTATGCAACTTTCTTTTTCAACTAGGGAGAGGAGCTTCTCATCCTTCGAGGCACTAATACATGAACTGCATGAACTACTCGGTTAATGAATGCAGTTCCAATTAACCGACTGCGATTCTCCCGCGTCAGCAATTAGCAGGCTGGCATACGAGGATTACTAAGTAGGGAGGCATCGGATCTTTTAGCGCAATCCACTATAAAGCCTGTGCACCACCATTATCTCGCGGTCGGTATCCGTCTCCTCAACCAACCATCCAACCATTCACCCAACCATTCACCCCCAAATGGAGATTTTGAATCAACGTCGGTATGGATCTTGGTACGACGCAAAAGAGGAAAGCTCCCAACTCCCTAGGTAAGTGAGTAGACTCGGGGTTCGGAGAGGGAAAGGCTAGACGGTAGGCTGTTATTCAGCTGCAGATATGGAGGTAAGGTTAGCTGGCTATTTCGTCTTCATATTTTTCTTTCCTCTATTCAACTTGATATCCGTGTTATTGTAAAGACAGCGAGGACAATCGTTGGCTGTATTTCCTTCATTACATTCATTTGACCCTGTGCCTTGTTTTTAACCTGGCAAGAAGGTGCATCAAGATATCAAGATCTTGTTTTTCGTGGTCTGCACTTGAGTATTAGTGTACGAGAGTACTGAGTAGAAGATAACCTCTTACGACTTCAGTTGATTTGATTTATATACTTGATACTTCATTACTATCTATCGTCGACACTCAGAACGTTCACTTATTCAATAACCCGACACCCTCCAACCGTCATCATGCACCTTGCCAGCACTCTCCTTCTAGCAGCAAGCAGCTGTATCCCTCTCATCCTCGCCGACTCCACCGAAACCGTCGGTTCCTCCTCCAAACGAGGTCTCGTCTTCGTCCCCAACTCCAAATACCCCAACGACAACCAAATCTGGGTTCAGGCCGGCTCCGATCTAAGCTGGTACTACAACTACGGCATAGCCGCTTCCCCCGCCTACTCCAACCTCACGCAAGAAGAATTCGAATTCGTGCCCATGCTCTGGAGCACATCGACCACCTTCCTCTCCGACACCAAATCCCTGATATCCGGCGGTCGAAACATCACACACATCCTCACCTACAATGAGCCCGACGGAACATCCTCGACGGGGGGCTCTGCAATCTTGCCATCCGCAGCAGCAGCCAATTGGATCAGCCAGGTCGAACCCCTTCGTGGGTTAGGGATCAAGACCGGAGCGCCCGCGGTGACGGGGAGCCAGAGGGGATTGACATGGTTGACTAGTTTCTTTGCAGCGTGTACGAGTTTGGGGACGAATTGTACGGTGGATTTCATCCCGATACATTGGTATGGGAATTTTGAGGGGTTGGCCAGCCACATTGGGCAGGTTCGCGGGACGTATGTCATCCCTCCGTCTCCCATCCTCCTTCACTTTCCCTTTCCCCTCCCACCACACAAACTAACCCGTTTCAACAGCTATCCCAATACATCCATCTGGCTCACCGAATACGCCCTCAGCGATTCGCCCCTCTCCGCCACGCAATATTTCTTCAATACCTCTGCCGAATATTTCGACCGTCTGAGCTACGTCGATCGCTATTCGTATTTTGGATCATTCAGGAGTAGCGTGAGCAACGTGGGGTACAACGCGAGCATGTTGGATCAGGATGGCCAGCTGACGGATATTGGGAGTTGGTATTTGGGGAAGAGTGCGACGGGGAATGTGCCCAAGGCGAGTGCGGCGAGGAGGGCGGGGATGGGTGAGATGGGGTGGGGATTTGTGGTGGGGGCTGTGGGGGCTGTGGGATGGGTGATGGTTTGGTTGTGAGCGGATGGAATGTGGGGATGGAAAGAGGAGCGGAAGTGTACCAGTAATTTGTATCCATAGATTCTTAGGTCACATATTCGGGAGAGTCGTGTTGTGTCACTAGAGGGAGGTTGATATTCGCATATAAGAAGATTATGGATAGACATGCGACGACGATATAAGAATTAGAGAATAGAAATAATATCAGGATCATTCATTCAAGAACATAAACGCGAGCCCTTTAAACTGCACACGAGAGATCTTCGTGGAGCCACACAACTGAGCACACGCAATCATTCACCATCAACCCTCAAGTATCTTTGATATTTTCTTTCATATTGAGACTATCTGGACCCGAATTAAAGCTAGGAAAGAAGAAAGACATGTGTCCGTCCATATTTTTTTTAAAAAAAGGAAAACGTGGAAGTGAAGTATATGCCAGATATCCTTCCTAATAATGGACCCCATAACCACCAGCATTCCATACATCCTCCGATGTCGCGTGGAGAAAATTTGAAGAGAAATGGAAGAAGCTGAGAGCCTGATCGGTTACCCTTTGAATATTAATATTAAATATCGGCAATCTAAGCTGGAGATTGTGTACCAGGTGTCTGAGATAAAACTGAAGATTGAGCGTCGAATGTCTGAAGAAAAGCTGAATATTGAAGCCCAATGTTCGAAAGGAAGCTGATGATTCTGAAGTATGATTTGGACCTCCTTCAGTGGTTATATGTTGAATGTCCGAATTTGTGTTAGAGAATGGAACCCGAAGTAATATCCCTCCTTTCCACAAACAACGGAAATAGAGGATTCGTTGATATTCAACACCTGCTTGCAACCACTAAATAATAACTCACTACCCGGGTTTTCATGCTCCTCCCGAGCTTAAAATCACTCTGAGAATCAACTTAGGGCATTCAAACTCTCAGAATTCCCAAGTTTGAAGTTGATTCGAGTGTATAATCGTCGCCAACGCAAGCACCTTTGATTGCTTGGCTCGCCATTTCGCCCCCTTATATCTGGCCTGCTCGCCCCTGCGAAGCTCTCGAATTATTAATGTCCTCCCCATCGCCGTCATCTTCGTAATCCGGTTCGATTCTAATTAGATTATCGTCTTCGTCCGTCCGTAAGAAGCCAAACAACCGAGCCAACTGCGTCAAATTCAAGGTTGCCCCTCCACTTCCACCAGTGCCACCCTGACCATTGTTATCAATGGCCTTTTCACACGCGCGCAACTTCCAGTCTTGCATTCCGAGCAACCGCATATCGACTGAGTTTCGAACAACGAGTCGAGTCATCCACGTCTCTTTGTTCTGACCGATACGGAAAATACGACCAAAGGCTTGTTGCTCCACGGCGTGGTTCCACCAGAGGTCAAGCGAGATACAACGATTAGCGAAGGGAAAATTGAGACCGAGGCCACCACATTTCAAGCCAGCGATGAGAATCTGAACATGGTCTTTATTGCGGAATTCTTTGATAGCTTTGCTTCGATGCTCAAGTGATGCATCTCCTGTAAGGTACACAAAGCCCCAACTTTCGGCGGCGCACATGCGGCCGATGATACGAGCTAGAGTGCGAAATTGAACGTAAATCACTACCTAGTAGGTGATTCGATTGTTTAGTTCTCAATCGAACAATCAAAAGTGGTAAGGAGGATAGGTGAGATCAACATACCTTGTCATCTGGAGCCTCCGCGAATCCTTTCAAAAGCAAAGCCTTTAATGCCGTGGTCTTTGCACTTGGAATAAGTGGGAAATCTGGATCATAATCCGATTTTGTAACCCAGGTGCTATCCTTAGTAAAAGGTTCAAAACCAAGTGCATCCACACCTTTGCTCCTAATTCCGCGTGGACAATGAGAACCGTCATTGGAGGACTTTTGGCGTTTACTGCTAGCACGAGAAGAGCTTACAGATTCTTGAGTATGATTTGGGCCAGAGTCCATATTGTCGTCATCAGGAATTTCAAGATCGCTATAAGGCTCGGCGGAACTGAATATGATGTCGCATTTGGGACAGACATTGTACTGGTATCTGGTGTCAGGATATCCAAAAGATCAGTTAGAATAAAGCTTACCGAATCATCTCCATCGGAAAGATGCATTTGCGAGTGAAGATGATTATTCAAACAGCTCCGGCAGAAAATGTGCTTGCACTAATTAATATTCAGTTTGAACTCAAGCTCTTTTGAACATGGAAACCCACAGTAGTAATGATAGGCTGGTTCGGAACATCCGAGCAGATATGACAGGTGATTCGAGTATAAAGCTCCTCATCATTAAGTGAGTCCAAAGCCTTATCAAATATGAAGCTATCACCAAATTCGGAGAGTCCAAAAGGAATCACCTCAGCACCCCTTTCGCCTCTAGCTCTAGCTGCTGCTCTCTCTTCTTCACTTTGGCTAACCCAGAGTTTACATTGCTCGTAAAAGGGTATCCTGTGAATACCTTGTTTTTTAAGCTCCCCACGAAGAAGCTCTACGTCTTCCGTGGTCCAGGACTCCTTCATTGTACGTTCAAGCATAAAAGGATGGGAGGTACATTGTCTGAGACGCAGAAGTTGGACGAAAAAGACACCGTAGGCGCGCTGGGCTGTGCCATTGGCAAGAAATACGTTAAGGTTAGCACGAAAGCGATTCTCGGTCTATGGTAGGAAAGTCAGCTTTTGAATGTCCCAATCCACATGGAACACTTACAATTCGATAAATGATTCGTTCTTCCCGAGAGAAATTGATCTGTTGCATAACAGGGTGGGGCTCAGGGAGTGTAATGATTGGTCGATTGAGAATGGTGGTTTTCATAGTACGGCGCATCATGGCGTAACTGAGAAGGGTAGCAATACGATTGTTACAATCATCGGCCTCGGGATCACAGAAATATTGCTTGAAAGTCCTCCAATCCATCGAATAATTGGCCTTGAGAAAGCGGAGGTAAGGAAAGAGCCTAGGTCAATTGTCAGCTTTTGATTGTTCCAAATTAGTTTGAACAATTAGGTAGGATCTGGCGCCCATTGGCCAAATCTGCCTTCCCATTGTTCAAACTCGATTTGGAAATTCAAATATCAGAATTGTAGGAAGATTTAACTTACTCTTCGAGCCTGTTGAGAAGGGGGGTACCCGTCAAACACCAGCGATAAACACTCTTCAGGTTCTGGCAAGCCAAGCTTGTCCTGGCGGAGTTGTTTTTAATTGCATGGGCTTCGTCAAGAACGACTCTGCGCCAGTTCATTTGATGGAGATCACCAAGATCATCATGGGCATTTTTCCACCATCTTTTGTAACCGAACCTAGCAATATCCTCTCGGCCCTTGCGATCGGGGAAGGGAAACTGCTTCATGACCTCTGTGTAGGAAGTAACGACGATGTCCAGATCCCTTAAGACAGAAAGGGGAATATGCATTGATGCCTTATATTGCATCACCTTTCGACAAGCCTTGCTGCAGTCGACATGAAGTTGGATTTCTTCAAGCCATTGACCAATGACTGACGACGGAACGACTATCAGTGTAGCCGTTACCCCACGCTGTCGATCCTCCTTGGTAGGTGGATTGCCAACCATGCAAGCCAAAGTTTGTACGGTTTTACCAAGACCCATTGAATCTGCAAGTAAGCCACCATGAGGCGCCTCAGAACTCAACTCCCTTGAAACCATCCACTGTGCGCCGAGTAGTTGATGATGGTACAGGGTCGATTTCATTCCCTTGACAAGCCATTTGCCGTTAACAGCCTTTACTTGTGCATAACCAAAACTGCGAGAAGCTTGCAAGAGCTTTGCTTTGTCAGATTTTCCCTTCGTCTTGCTACTACCTTCAGGAATGTTGGCAAATAACTGTTGAAGTTGGGAGGTTTTGGTTCGAGTTGTACCATCAATTTCTGGCTCAGGTCCGACGTTAAAGATTGGATCCTGAAGCCTATCACCAACAGGGTCACAGTTCATAAGATCGTCGAGAATAAGTTGTCCAATTTCGTCCTGCTGTCCTCCACGAGGACGCATGAATCGAGTTTCATTTATGCCTCTATCGACTTTGAAAGAGCCTTTTTTAGATTTTTTCCCCTCCTTACCTCTTCCTTTTCGACCAGCTTTGACTTTTTCTGCCCTTCTACCTTTGCCACCAGTGGCTCTTTTCTTTTGTGACTTGGCTCTCTCTTTCTCCACCTGTCTCTCTTCTTCTCTAGCGCGAAATTCTCGGGCGTTCTTGGCTGGAGCTCGCCGTGTTTTCTTGGGCTTATGCTTATTGGAGGGAACATGGTCAATACCCCGGTCAAACTCCTCCTGGAGCATACTAGCAAGGCCCGCATCGTCATCCAAACTATCATAGCCATTGTCACGTCTTGATGACGGACCCTCGCCATTATCAACAACACTTGGGCTTCTTCGGTGTGTTTCAGGGATAAACAGTGTGTCATCATCTTCTTCGTCCTCAGACCCTTTAGCTTTGGCAGCCTTGAGGCGACTCAACCTTGCAAGTGTATTGTTGACCCTGATGAGCTCAGCTCCTTCGTCAAGGCTGAGATTTCCTTTCCTACCCATGTCTTTGTTCAAGGCGTTTTGTAAAATCAAAAGATTTTCATATTCTTCTTGCGAGTCATCGCCATCATCTCCTTGCGCATACATCCAATCATTGTCATCCTCGTTGACTTGCATAACAGCATCCATTTCCAGTTGGCCTTCAGAGGAATCAAGGCTTTCTCGTCGTCTCTTCCTACTTTCGTTCAGCGGCCGAGTAGAATCTACACCATCGGAATGAGCTGGGGGAATAATCGCTTCTTGGGCAGCG
This sequence comes from Monilinia aucupariae, assembly GCA_002162555.1. Classification (NCBI taxonomy): domain Eukaryota; kingdom Fungi; phylum Ascomycota; class Leotiomycetes; order Helotiales; family Sclerotiniaceae; genus Monilinia; species Monilinia aucupariae. The sequence goes on from NGKF01000010.1 coordinate 773,758, forward strand.
AGCATCTCTTCCTCAGTTGGGCTTGATTCCCGATCGCCATCGGAAGCCATGCCTCTGTTGGAACTGACATTAGAAACCTTTGGAGCACTGAAGCTGGCCGGTGAGTCTGGGGTCGGCTCATTCTTAACGTGAGGGCGCGGGCTTTCCATGGTTGAAATCCTTCTCTCTCCTGAGCGTATCTTTCTGACTTCCACAAGAACACAGTCATCGTCAGAGTTAGAGTCGACTTTAATTGCCCCTGGTTGTGGGGTCTGGGCATGTCTGGAAGTTCTGGGACAATGAACATTTGCATTACTTGAAGAACAAGATATAGATGGACGATGCCTGCCGGATTGCTGTGGAATATCATAGTTAGATCTTTGGGGGCTGGTGCCATACATGTCGTCTAAAACCACTTCGCTTCTACAATGATCAAGTGTGGCAAATGAGACTTGTGACTCCTCATCTTTGATTTTGGGTGACTCGATACTTGGAACTACGGTAGCGCTTGTTTCACCTGGATGCTGGCTACCTGTGGGTGAGCGATCTTCGATACTCGAATGAAGCCTCGGACTTGAGGCATCTTGCTGGGTATTGCTCGATACAGAAAAGCTTTGTAGAATAACGGGAGAGTTTCTTTGATCCTCATGAGCTATGGGGATACTGTCTTGGTCCTCGCTGTCGCCAACTTCAGGACTTGAAAGCTCTTGGCGGACTACAGGAGTTGGTGGCGTGCGAGGTGCAGGCACTTGGGGAGGCGGCTCCTGAAGAACATTTAAAGGGCGTGTATGTAGTATAGGAAGTTGAGTTTGCATTCGGCGTTGAGGCTGAGCAGGAGTAGAGTAGTCTGCTGGTCGTGGAACTCGATGGGGTGTAAAAGGATCCCTTGTATCGAAATTATGATTGTTTTTGGGTTCAAGGAATTCGTCGATTTCGCCTGAGCCTTCGTAACCTCCAAAAAATTCCTCATCACTGGGCGGCATGGTGTTGATTTATTGTTCGCGAAACAGTTGCTCAAGTTGATGTATTTGATCGGCAAGAAGAAAGTTATGAACGCTTTGGAAAGGACCTAAAAGTGAGAAAGCCTTCAATTCTAGACGAATGAATCTGAAGGAAAGAACTAAAGGCGAAAAAGAAAGTGTAGATGGATTTGGTAGCAGAACTTGCTGATGAAGATGACAGAAAATTTTGATTCTGAATGACAGTACTGAGATCCAGCAGGTTCACACAAAAGAGCTGGCTCGATAGAAAGATGAGACGCCAGGTTGCTCTGGATGAAAGTAATTGTGAAGTTAGTGCAGTATAGCCCCAGTAAATGGCTCTTCAAGGTGAATTTCAGCTCCAGTCGAGTGATGTTCTATGCTGTCAAGACGAATGTCAGTGCGTGACCCTTAAATTAAGAGGAACTTTGGATTCTGAACTGCAGCAAAGGGTGAAATATTGTGCCAAAGAAATGATCAGGATCTCCCAAGGTTTTCAAGAAGGATATGGCAAGTTTTATGAGAGTCGTTTAATGGGAAACTGAATGTAGGCTCTGAACCTGACGATGCGAGGTGTGAAAGTGACATCTAGAGGAGACAGAGAAGTTGAATATACTCATAGTATAATATGAATACCTCGGAATGATATTGTTCTAGGCAATAGACTCAGGCTGAAGTCTCAATAACCTTCGAGTTTCGAAGGATAAATTGTCGCAGAGCTAAAAGAATATGGCAGTAGGATGCAGCTTTCGCAGGGATAATGTTGAAATAAGACTATTGTTGTACCAGTGAGTTCTTGTCTTGTGATTAACTTAGTGGATAGAAAATAAAGGCTGGGTTGTTGTTGTTGTTGCTGTAAGAAGAGAGGAAGAGTAGAGGTTTTTGAGATTCGAAGGGAGCCAATTGAGCTAACCTTTGAGGCTGATTAATTTTCTTGATTTGCTTAGATCACATTGAGGGGTAGGAAGTGAATAAAATAATGCTAAATCGTTTTCTTTAGAAGTTTTCTCATTGCCTGTAATCAATTGAGACTTGCTGTAAACTAGTTGTAACTCTATCAGATAATAGATGTCGAATGTGTGACTATAATTTGAGATATAGAATAGAAATAGAAGAATATTGCAAGAGGATTGATCAAATTTGTAGAATGACTTGGCGTACCAGGAAAGCTGGGGTATGAATATAATAAGACCAGAAAGCTATAAATCTATAACTGCGATTTGGAGTTCTGAGAACTTGAAGAGACAAAAACCAAGGAACGATGAAATTTTGAATACATGATTGTGTTTTAGCAATTGAAGAGGCTCAATCGCAAACGACTAGATGAGAAAGCTTGAATCTACGATTGCAATTCAGATATTGGAGAGTGGAATAGCAAACAATGAAATAGCAAAGCTGTGCTTTATGATTGAGATCAACGTTGGAAGGAGTAGTTTTATAGTAGTGTGTATCTTCTAGAATCGGCATTGAAGTAATGACGAGAACTGGTGTCCGTTATTAGTGGAAAGAATATTCTTGATTTTTGAAAGGGAAAGGGAAAGAGAAAAGCAGAAATAAGCTCAACACTTTGGAAAAGGAAGCATCAGTTCATTAGAGGACAAGTATTATCTTGTCGAAGTTCAAACTTGAATGGGTGGGTATAGGATAGTAATAAACACAACCATGACGGGCACACTTGATGTAGTGAAACATTTATCCAGGCAATCTTCAAGATGCGGATAATCCTTGTTAAGAGGTCAAGCTCTCGCAAGAGGTCAAGCTCTCGCTCGACGTTCCTCACACATCTTCAAAGTAGAAAGTCGTGCCACCATTGGGGTTTCCATACTCTTCTATCTTGCACGCTGTTACCAACGCGTTAGACTCCACATCATGCTTCAAATCTTGCAACTCGACTTAATAACCATATTGTTGGCAGACCCCTAGACGGATTATCCATACTCATGGGCTTGAGCTTTGGAGAGTATGTGTGATCAATCTTCCTCTGCATTTGGATCTTCACACTTCTATAGGGCTTTGAGTCGCCTTGCGTCTCTACAACTATGAAGTATAGGGTGTGTAGATGAAAGCGTGATCGATTCTGAGCATGCAGCCTAGGGTATGAGCAGAGTGATTTGAAGCGAAACAAAGAAGTCAAAGGGGGCCAAGCCATTAACTAAATGGAGATGATGATATTCATCCACCGTATTGATGCTTTTTCGCAGCCAAATTTGACCACCATGATGGACCAAGAATGTTAGAACTTGGGAAGCGCCATCGCCGACATGTAGCAATCCTTAATATCATGGTTGAAACCAAGACTTGGGATTCATCCGTCTGCATCAGTGAATGAAACGTAGAAGTTATCCCTTGAGGTCGTAAACAAGAGAAATGAGAGACGGTCTGGTGGGTGTCAGAGATCAAGAGTTGGTCATTTATCAATTGCTAGTGACCCCTGTGATTATATAATCAGGCACTAGTAAGGTGTAACTGTACAGAGGTTGGAAGTGTAGCATCCACAGTCACTACCGAAAGCTTAATTATTTACGAGTAGAGCACCAGGAGCTCCGAAATACTGTATCATCATCTTCCTCAATACTCGAGTCTTCCAACTCAACCTTCAAAATTCATTTGTGCCATATTCTTTTCCTTCCTTCTATCGTCTCTTCGTTGATCTGTGTTTGCAGATATTAGAATCTCTAGATTCAATCTCTTTCTTCTCTGTATTCACAAACATGGCTCCCGTTTCTCCGGCCCAGAAGAAAGAGGACAGTCGAAGCACGAATCTCTACCTCCAAGCCAAACAATTGGCTTTGGGGGAACACTGGCTCTCACGCTATGTTCCCGCGCTCATCCTCCTATTCGAAGCCTTTCTTTGCAGTGCCATTATCTATTTTATTCCATGTATGCTTATCTTTCGGACCCCCAACCTTATCCCTTTGGTCCCCCTCCTCTCCCTCTTAGCCCCCTGCTAACCTCCCCTCTCAGACACAGAAATAGACTGGAAAGCTTACATGGAACAAGTCTCGCAATACGCATCCGGCGAGCGCGACTACACACAAATTAAAGGTGGTACCGGCCCATTGGTATATCCTGCCGCACACGTATGGATATACTATGTGCTATGGTGGGTTACTGACCACGGGCGTGATATACTGGTTGCGCAGCGGATATTTGGGGTTTTGTATTTAGGGACTTTGGGAATAGTTTTGGCTTGCTATAGAAGGGCAAAGGTGGGTTGGTTGTTTCATTGGGAAGGGATTCAAATAGAGAGGAAGGATGCGGACTAATTTGGGATTCTGGATTCTAGGCACCTCATTACATATTTCCTATGCTTGTCCTCTCGAAACGGTTACATAGTATATTTGTTCTTCGACTTTTTAACGACGGTTTCGCGGTGTTCTTCCTATGGGTTGCGATTTACTTCTTCCAGCGTAGAATATGGACAATTGGGAGTGTGGCATATAGTTGGGGTTTGGGAATTAAGATGTCTTTGTTATTGGCATTACCGTCTATTGGAATAATGTTGTTCTTGGCAAAGGGGGTACAAGGAGCTCTCAAGCAGGCATGGCTCATGGCACAATTGCAGATTGTGATTGCACTTCCATTCTTTCCAACAAATGCAATTGGTTATCTTAGCAGAGCGTTTGAGTTCTCAAGGGTATTCCTTTTTAAATGGACAGTCAATTGGAGATTCCTAGGAGAGGAAAAGTTCCTGAGCAAGGAATTCTCCATAACTTTGTTGGTAGGACATATCAGCGCCTTAATTTTTTTCGCGACCACAAGATGGATCAAACCAGCCGAAAAACCAGTTATAGATTTGGTTCGAACTGCGCTGAAGTTGGAGGAACCACTGGGACAAAGGCAGCACGCATGCTCGAGTGCGATATCACCGAACTATATCATGACAACCATCCTGACTGCTACCACCATTGGTATGCTCTTTGCGCGATCTTTGCATTACCAATTCTATGCGTATATTGCTTGGGCTACACCATTCTTGCTTTGGCGTAGTGGCATGCACCCAATCCTCCAATATGCTCTATGGAGCGCACAGGAATGGGCTTGGAACGTATACCCAAGTACTGATGTAAGCTCGTTGCTAGTAGTCGGGATTATGTTTGTTACCGTGGCAGGTGTATGGTGGGGAACAAGGCTAGATTTTGTCGCTCCCAAAGGCCAAGGAGGTATCGAAAAGAAGGAGGCTTGATTTGATCTGGCGTGAGCAGCAATTGATCTTGTTATCAAGTGCCCGGAATATTGTACAATTTCGGATCCTGATGATCATTCTTCGTCCGAATCTGATGGTGGCATTTTGCCAACGGTCGATTCTTCATCATCCGAATCCTCGACGTATGCAGAGGTCTTGGGGAACTCCTTGGGCCTGTTGGGAATGATGTCAGAAGGTCGAGCCAACCCTCGCGTGATTTGAAGACCTACCAGTAAGCTTCTTTTCGCCAGATGTGTTCGTCGCGGACAACGTTTATAATTTCACCACCAATTTTATTCTCTCTCACATTGGCATCCTTGGTGTCAATCAACACATAGCCACCACGTTTGATCCAAATTGTGTTACGAAATCGTGAAGGTAATTCGACGAGAATAGTAGTTTTGTCGGTAACAGTACAAGAGTACAAGCTGTTTCCTTCAGCTTTGATAACACGAGCAATCGATTGTGTTTCTGTCAATGTATCAGGCGGGGTAGAAGTTTCTGCAGCAGCTGCGAAGACGTTGCGCTTTGGTTTACCCATCGTGAACTTTCCAGTGGCAAAGGGTCTAGTTGAGTTGATATTAGAGATTGGTATATGACAAGAGTTTCTGGGTCCAACTGGAGATCTACGGAGAGGTTAGGTTCAATGATGATGAAGTTTCGTTTTCAGAAGCCGATAATGATTGCAGTTACCTACCGTCTTGATTTCTTCTTCTTCTTCTTCTTCTCGCGGGGTCGGAACGGAATATCCCCTAGACTGCCACGTTTTGGCGCCCAATATGGCCCGTGCGATACCTTGAATGATAAAGTTTGATTGGTCAGATAGTGATTTTTGATGATGAAATCAATTTTCAAGAGATACCTTTTTATAAATTATAATATTATTATAATATATAAAAATTATGATATAAAAATAAAATCTGTTATAACTAATCAATCAATAAAACTAGATTTTGAATTTAAATGATATATTATTATAAAAAAGATTTATAATTATTAATTAAAGTTGAGAGTGATTGTAAGATTCATGAATCTTAGTAATCTGATTGGTCAATAAGATCCTTGTTAAGCGAGGGCGCCAAATCGTGGCAGTCTAGGGGATAATTGATCCATCACTAGCTTACCGAGGAAGCTTAACCGAGCAACCCCCAACTTTCCTTCCCCCACAGATCATACTGGCGCAAGGTGGCATTGATGGGCATTATTGGGCAGAGGGTAGAGGAGAGCATATCAACATGCTCACGATTTGCAAAATGCTTACATATGTATCAAGTTCGCATTACCCGAACTATTTCCATATTGTTCAGATGAATTTTGGCATTTCTCGGCATCCACTGGTGATCAAGAAATCCAATCATTATTCTTCTCTTATCAACGATAAGTTATCATCGATCTACTCGACTCTCGGATACTTTTTACATAGGTGTTTTATTAGTCTTTTACCGGCTCTGGATTAGTCTATTTCCATGCCGCGAATTTTATATTTATATTTGATATTGTGAGAATGAATCACATCAAGCACTTGCTACTAACTGGTACTAAATTTATTCAGTTCGAATAGAAATTTTATATTACTGTATAAACTCTTCCACTTTCACTTCCACTTCCACTTCCTCCTCATTTTCTTCTTGTTCGTCTTCCTTTACTATCTCCCATCTCAACCATCATTTTATAATTATATATTATTCGATTGAGTCTATCTAAATAGACAGTCCCCCGAGCTACTTCGCTATTTGACATATAAAATTCTATGAACGGTCAAAATGGCTGCCCAATTCGCCTCAATCATCAACATCGTGTCATCTGAAAATGAACACATTGCTGCCACTCAAACTTTCGTATCATCCAACGATGGACCCATTGCTGCCCCTCAGAAAACAGTTACTCGGACCTACCACTCAGTCCAACAACCCAATTCGATCGAACTCGAAAATCTACAATGGGGACCAAACATCAATACACCATCTGCCTCTGGAACCTCAACACCTGGAGCAGAATGTGTATCTGGATGGTCAACCCCAGACTGGCAGACTCCAAAAACACCAAATGCCCTTGAAATGAGCCAACCACAAACTCCAAGCAATGAGCCGGAAAATATTATTCAAAGCTTCTCTGATCCTCCTAAGAATAGATTTAGGATGATTTCGACCTGTCTGTTGAACTTTGGTAATGGTTTGAGTGATGCTGCAGCTGGACCACTCATTCCAAAGATGATCATGTGTGTTAAGTTGATTCCACAATAAATTAACACTTGCTGACCAATTACTAGAGCATATGCAATTCAAGAACGTCTCGTATCCCTCATATTTATAACTCAGGCAATAGGTTATATTTCGGCAGCCTTTTTTATAGATGCTATCAGAGCTCGGTTTGGAAGAGCTAAGTCCATCATGTTTTCCGAAGCTATCAAAAGTATTGGTCATGTGATGATTGTTACCAATCCTCCATTCCCAGCCGTCGTTGTAGCATTCTTATTCATCGGTTTCGGTATGGCAATCAACTTGTCTCTATCAAACGTGTTCGCTGCCAACCTCGATAATGGTACTAGGATGCTAGGCTACATGCATGGTGCTTATGGACTTGGGGGTATCATTGCCCCGCTGGCAGCTACTGCGCTCGTTTCAGCTGGGGTCTCATGGAGTCGCTATTATTTTATCCCACTGGGATTGACTATCGTCAACTTGGCTTTTGCTGGGTGGTCTTTCTGGGACTACCAAGATCCAAATGAAGTCCCAGTATTATTATTTAACAAGACTCCATCAGGTAATACCGCAAAATTTAGCGCGAAGAAGGAATTCAAAGAAATGTTGAAAGCTGCCAAATTGAAAGCCGTCTTGATTGGAGCCATTTTCATCTTCTCGTATCAAGGCGCTGAAGTTTCCATCTCCGGGTGGGTCGTCTACTTCCTTCAACAAGTCAGGGGTGCCAACACCGATGCTGGCTATGTTACTGCTGGGTTCTGGGGTGGTATTACACTCGGCCGTTTCCTTCTATCTCCTATCGGACACAAGATCGGCGAAAAGAAGTTTGTCATTATAGTTGTAGTTCTCTCGGCTATTTTCGAAGGGCTTGTCTGGGGCATTCCCAATGTGATCGGGGATGCTGTTGCAGTTTCTATCGTTGGACTTCTTCTCGGTCCGGTTTACCCATGTGCCGCCTATGTCTTCACTCGCATTATTCCTCGCCAATATCAAGTCAGTGGGATGAGCGTCATTAGTGCTCTTGGTAGCTCTGGTGGCGCTATTGCTCCTTTCACCACCGGAGTTTTGGCTCAGGCTGTGGGAAATTTCGTCTTGCATCCGATTGCTTTAGGCCTCTTTGCGGTTATGATGGTTTGTTGGTTCTTATTGCCAAAGGAGGAGAAGAAGGACGAGTAGGCATGCTGTGCAGCAGTATGTCGATGGACTTCATGGCACGACTTGGGAAGGACATTGGTTATATGGGTTTGAATATGGATGGCTATCTATATTGAATTTTGGTACTTGATGGATGTGCCATGGCGTTTTGAAAGATACCTGGACGCTGGGACATAGCTGACAGGCGTTGCGGAGGTACCATGACCTCAGTCATCGAAAGATTTGACGTTGGGACACGGGTTTTGTGGTTGATTGGACCTTTTCGAAATTAGTTTCATATAGAATGAAAATTATTTGCAACAATGGTTCCATATTACCAGGAGTTAGCCCTTAAAATCATTATTCAGCTATCTCGTAATAACATGGGGAAATATATACAGTATTATGATTACACACTGTGCGAGACTTGTTTGCATGACAATGAGCTGCCTACTCGTAAGTATATCGGAACGCATGATATCGGACAGTAAGTCGGGTCGGATGTCACGTTTTAACCCCGATATTTCCGAATTTTACACGTGAACTGGCCAGAGGTCATAGCTCTCTGTAAGAGAGCTATGAAAGGTCATTGCTGTTGTTGTATATAATGAGGGAATGAGTGCAAATGCTTCAGTCCTAAGAGGTAAGTGCAATCCAAATACCTACGGTTCATGACCTTCGAATTATGTTCCCGTCACCGAAGTTTCATGGGTACAATGGTGAATGGTGAATGGTGAAGTAGAGGTTTGGGAAATGTCATGGTTGCCACGACCAACAACAGCCGAGGCCGAACTTCTTAAGCCGAACTGCTTTCTTTCTCCCTTCCTCAAACACAATGGTCAGTTTCACAAATCGTGTTCGCCTCCTTATAAAATACCCAGAAATTTGACGCTCTTCATATCATTACTCTTCCGGATCTTAGAACACAGTTGTACCAAGAAAAGAGAGAAAGATGGCTTCAATCGTTAAAGCATTAGCCCCGGTGGTGAAGAGAGTTGGCGCATCTGTATCTGCAACAAGGCCTGCAACTAGGCTTAGCAGACAGAGTAGGATATATCAATAGTATGTGCTTCATCATTACCCCCGCCCCCATTGTCTCTACCAATGCTGATGCCAGCGCAGTGCCCGCCCTCTTTCCGCCACCACTCGTCTTCGCTCAGACGACCCCATCGACATAACTGAGATTCCTCCAATCCCCATAACGCACCTCTCCGAAATTGAACAATCTATTTCTGAATCTGTGTCTAAATTCGCCAACGATGTTATCGCGCCCAAAGTACGGGAAATGGATGAGGCTGAGAGTATGGATCCAGCGGTTGTGGAACAATTGTTTGAGCAGGGACTTATGGGAGTGGAAATACCTGAGGAGTATGGTGGCGCGGGGATGAATTTTACCGCGGCAATTGTGGGAATCGAAGAGCTGGCAAGGGTTGATCCGAGTGTGAGTGTGTTGGTGGATGTGCATAATACTCTGGTAAATACTGCGGTTATCAAGTATGCGAGTAAGGAGTTGAAGAATAAGTGGTTGCCTAGATTGGCTACGAATACTGTTGGATCATTCTGTTTGTCTGAACCAGTATCTGGATCCGATGCTTTTGCCCTTGCCACTAAAGCTACTAAAACCGATTCTGGTTATACGATTTCTGGAAGCAAGATGTGGATTACCAATTCTATTGAAGCAGAGTTCTTCATTGTATTTGCAAACCTTGACCAAAGCAAGGGTTACAAAGGAATCTCGGCTTTCGTCGTTGAGAAGGGTATGAAGGGATTCTCCATTGCAAAGAAGGAGAAGAAACTCGGTATCAAGGCTAGCAGCACGTGTGTTCTCAACTTCGATGATGTAGAAATTCCAAGGGGGAATCTTTTGGGAGAAGAGGGCCAAGGCTACAAATATGCCATTGCCCTACTGAATGAAGGCCGTATTGGAATCGCCGCTCAAATGACTGGTCTCGCCTTGGGTGCATTCGAGAATGCTACAAAGTAAGCATGGTTATATACACATATTCTCCACCCGATGGCTAACAAAATTACACAGATACGTATGGAACGATCGAAAGCAATTCGGACAGCTAGTCGGAGACTTCCAGGGTATGCAGCATCAAATTGCACAGTCCTACACAGAAATTGCCGCAGCTCGGGCTTTAGTCTATAATGCTGCACGCAAAAAGGAGGCGGGTGAGAATTTTGTTCAGGATGCAGCTATGGCTAAGCTTTTTGCCTCTCAAGTTGCTCAGAGAGTCAGTGGGCTAGCAGTTCAATGGATGGGTGGTAAGTAGTCTCTAACGTTGTTATGAACTTTGCATCAGTACTAACCTTCACAATAGGTATGGGATTTGTCCGTGAAGGTATCGCGGAGAAGATGTGGAGAGATTCGATGATAGGGTCTATCTATGAAGGAACGAGCAATATCCAATTGACAACAATAGCAAAGTTGTTGAAGCAACAGTATAAATCATAGAGATTTGTTGGAGAGAAAGCGGATTAAAAGGAATGACTGAAGAAGAATCCGAATCCAAACTCCAATAAAAGGGGATACGTAATATCACTACCAAAGCCCCTGACGTGCTTTGATATTGGAACATCTCTGTGGCGTAAAATAGTCTATAGAAATCGATCTCTAGTTCAGTAGGTAGACAGTCTTTAGAATGGGTAAACCTAAAGAGTACCTATTCAATATACCTACCTTTGCATTATTACCTAATTAACATTGTGTTTTACAATATAAATGTAGCTTGGAGCCATTAACATCAACAGCAGTGATATTCACCTTGGACTGGACTGGACTGGTGTGGTGTAACGATTGCTTTCACATTCATATGTCGCTTAAGGTGATTCAACCAACGTTGAAGAACCAATAAAGCCCGAATCTTCATTCAGACAAGAACCTGAGAGAAGGCCAGTTCTTCTTTATACCATCACCTATATATGTAGCATACGATGGCTGAGCCATAGACAGAGCTACGCGCAGCATCTCACTACTACCTACAGGACCTACCTACCTATCTACCTCAGACTTCCATCATGCAGTAACCTTTCATAGCCATCACTTAGACCAAGTACACCGCCATCATCATACATCGTTCGAAACACAACACTTCGTACGATCGGGAATGATAGATGGATGATCTGACCTCTGATCTCTGACCTCTGACCTCTGACCTCTGACCTTTGACCTTTGACCTTTGACCTCTGACCTCTGACCTCCTCTGAGAATCAACCATCAAAAAGATATAAAAAAAAGATAAAGAGACCAAATCTGTTCACGCATAAATTGAAGCCAAAGTTGAAAGCTTTTATTTTCTGAGCTTACCCAATAAATACTTCATACTGTATCTACCTATCTATTATCATATATTTACGTGTTTTTACTATAAATTGAATAATACTCTATTTTACCGTGCAAAATAAACCTTTATTTTTACTTTGCCTTGCCAACATACATTTTTCCAACAGTGACATTTCGGGCGTCAAGAAAACAAAATCCCAACCCGGATAATAAAATCCCCCCCCACCTACTAACTACTCTCCCATCTCCACCTCGAACATTACAAACCTTACCATATTCACAAAAAAAAGGGCAAACATTGTCTCTTCGTCGCCCAGAGACTATTATTCATATTTACGCAAAGACGTATTGAGGAACGGTTGAGGACCAAGCCGTCATTATGAATAACAATGATGAGGAGGCTCTCAGCTCCGTTTACAAAAAGATACAACGCGAGCGTGCTCTCCTCAATGCCGCAAACCAAATGAGACAGCAAACCCAAAATGAACAGGTCCGAAATAGGCTAGATATTCAAATGCGCGATGGTCGTCGCAACATTTCATACCTGGAGGAGCGCATGAAAGAATTACAAGTGCGGACGGAGGGTCGAACAGGTAGCGCGGGGAGTAGTGGTGGTGGTCCTGGTCGCCCATCCAGTAGCGGTCTGCGTGATGATAGAGGTGCTCCGCCGCCAACTTCGCCGCCCAAGGATGCCAGAGGAAACCCTATCGAGACGGGGGATCAGGCCGGGTATGGCAATCAGGAATATAGTCAGATTGGTGGGCATGGTGATATGATGCCACCGAGAAATCCTTTCGCGCCTCCTGCACCAGGCTCCGGAATGCCTAGATCACGTCCTAATTATACCAAGCTCGGTATGTGACTTTGCAAATCTGCTATTATTGAAGAGTCAATATTAACACTGTCCTTTAGATCTCATCAAATATGATACCCCTTATCTCGGACCCCGCATTCAGCTTATGCTTTCACAATTGGAATTCAAGCTCAACGTCGAGAAACAATATTTGAAGGGTATTGAGAAGATGGTTCAGTTATATCAAATGGAGGGCGATAGGAAGAGCAAAGCGGATGCTGCTGCTCGTCGAGTTGAGAGTAACCAAAAGATCCAGATCCTCAAGCAGGCTTTGAAGGGTTATGAAGATTTACACATAGATATGGAGAGCTCAGCGGATGCTCCAGACGGTACGATCCTCATATTTATCTTCAGGCTGGCCTGACAAACTAACAGAGCTCCTTACAGATGACAGTATCAATACCCCTAATATGCGAAAACCCCTAACGGGTCAACTTGTCCTCCGAATTCAAGCAGTCAAGGATGTCGATCATGCAACAACTAGTAGATTTACAAGAGGTCCGGAAACTTCTGTCGCCGTGAAGGTGGAAGATAACGTCGTGGCACGAACGAGAACCACTCGGACTGATAAATGGGAGAATGAAATCCATAGCATATATGTGGACAAAGCGAACGAAATCGAACTCACGGTTTATGACAAGGCTGGTGATCATGCGTTGCCCATTGGTCTATTGTGGGTCAGGATATCCGACATTGTCGAAGAAATGAGACGGAAAAGAATCGAGGCCGAGATCAACAACTCGGGGTGGGTTTCTGCAGACCGTATGGCTAGTGGGGGAGCTCCACCAGCACAATTTCCAGTGAGCTCTGGTGGCGCAGGTCAATTTGGGCCACCTCCAGGAAGTGCGGGAGCTGGAGCACAACCTGCGGGAGGAAACGAGTTCGGTGGCGGGGGTGGGATGGTAGCACCACAACCGATTGATGCGTGGTTTGCCCTTGAGCCTAGTGGTGCCGTGAACCTGAACATTTCCTTCACGAAACAAACCAACGATCGGAAACCATTCGACCTTGCTCTTGGTCGAAAAGGTGCCATCCGTCAAAGAAAGGAAGAGGTTCATGAGATGTATGGGCACAAATTCATTTCACAACAATTTTACAACATCATGCGATGTGCACTCTGTGGAGACTTTCTCACATATACTGCTGGTATGCAGTGTGAGGACTGCAAATATACATGTCATACGAAGTGTTTCTCCCAAGTTGTTACCAAGTGTATCAGCAAATCCAATGCAGAGACCGATCCGGACGAGGAAAAGATCAACCATCGTATTCCACATCGTTTCGAGAAGTTCAACAATATCAGTGCCAACTGGTGTTGTCATTGCGGATATGTTTTACCTTTCGGAAAGAAGAATTGTCGTAAATGCTCAGGTAAGTACCTTTCCGCCAGATTCAAATTCTTTTTGACTAACAAGTGTAGAATGTAACCTTACATGCCACGCACAATGTGTCCATCTTGTACCGGATTTCTGTGGCATGTCTATGGCGGTTGCAAATGTTATTCTTGATGGCATCAGGAACCAGAAGCGTCGACAAACAACCCCTGTTGCCATGAGCTCGAAAACATTAAGAGAGAAAAGACCAGAACCGGGAGGAGTACCGACCGATCAACGCAATTCCTACGGATCACCTGAGTCTTCTCGGCCTCCAAGAGCACAATCCTATGGAGCATCAACATCTACCGAGGCTACAGAGGCTGCCAAGGCAATGTATGCACAGAGTACTACTTCGCCACAACAACAACAACAACAACAACGACCAGCAGGACCTGATCGAACATCCACATCATCAAGTGCTACAGCTGCCGCTGCTGCCGCGATGGGCAGTAGGCAACCAATACCCCCGCGAGATCAATACCAGCGAACTTCTACTGATTATGCTCAACCTGGAGCGCGACGAGGCTCAACTGGTTATGCACAAAGCCTTGATACTCATACCGAAGATAGTCAATATGGTGCTGCACCAAAAGCACAGATGCCCACTCAACCAAGTTATAATCCTGCGGCATATGCAAACGTTGATAGCGGCTATTCTCAACCAATGCCACAACTTCAACCTTCGATACTTCCTCCTCCTCCACCATCTGCAACAATGTTTGCACCCTCACAAGCGCCTTCTCCAGAAATCCCAATATCTGGGCAACCTGGATCACAACAAGTCGTACCTCAACAACAACGCAAGCAAGCACCTCCCGCAAACGAACCAGGCACTGGACGTCGTATTGGTCTCGACCATTTCAACTTTCTTGCCGTCCTTGGCAAAGGCAATTTCGGTAAGGTTATGCTTGCGGAGACTAAGCAAACCAAAAAACTTTATGCCATCAAGGTTTTGAAGAAGGAGTTCATCATTGAGAATGACGAAGTTGAAAGTACTCGGTCTGAAAAGAGAGTTTTCTTGATCGCCAATAAAGAAAATCACCCTTTCTTGTTGAATCTTCATGCTTGTTTCCAAACAGAAACGAGAGTATACTTCGTTATGGAGTATATTAGTGGTGGTGATCTTATGTTGCACATTCAACGAGGACAATTCGGAACTAAGCGCGCACAGTAAGTCATTTGTTATCTTGCACATTGAGAATACTTGTTGACAACCATAGGTTTTATGCTGCTGAGGTGTGCTTGGCCTTGAAATACTTCCACGAGAATGGTGTAATCTATCGTGATTTGAAGTTGGATAATATTCTCTTGACGCTTGATGGTCACATTAAAATTGCAGATTATGGTCTCTGTAAGGAAGAGATGTGGTATGGCTCGACAACAGGCACTTTCTGTGGTACTCCTGAATTCATGGCTCCAGAGGTAAGACTTGCAATGATTGATATACTATCAAAAGCTAACAAATGAGTTAGATTCTACTGGATAAGAAATACGGCAGAGCAGTTGATTGGTGGGCATTCGGTGTTCTCATTTACCAAATGCTTCTCCAACAATCGCCATTCAGAGGAGAGGATGAAGACGAAATTTACGATGCAATTCTTGCGGATGAACCTTTATACCCAATTCACATGCCTCGTGATTCAGTATCGATACTACAGAAACTTTTGACACGTGAACCGGAACAACGACTAGGAAGTGGGCCGACTGATGCACAAGAAATCATGAGTCAACCATTCTTTAGAAGTATCAACTGGGACGATGTTTACCACAAGAGAATTGCACCACCTTTCCAACCTACCATTACAAACGCTACCGATACTAGCAATTTCGATTCTGAATTCACCAGTGTCACACCTGTCTTGACACCGGTGCAGTCTGGTACGTTAACTTTGTGTTTATATTGGAGTTTCCTAGCTAATAATGTCTACAGTCTTATCTCAAGCTATGCAAGAAGAGTTCCGCGGTTTCTCCTATTCCGCCGATTTTGTTTGAGCGGATCAAATATAACCCTCAAGTGATATGACAATGACAACTATCCTCACTTGCCCAACTCCTTTAATGACACCAGATCAGATACAGGGCTTCAATCAGGAATACTATTGCAGGCAGACAAAGCACGTGTTAGGGGTAGGGGTAGGACAAGAGTCGAGAAGGATTGGAATAGGTGGGGTGCCAGGGGGTGCGGCGGGAAGATGAAATGATTGGATGTATTAATGGTGTGGAGAAAGAGGCAGATGGATAATGAACCATTGATAATGAATGGATGACATATGACGATTGATTGATTGATTCATTGATTGAGACAGCGATACAGGTGTGAAGGAGTGAAAATGAGAATGAGAATGAGAATGAGGGTGAAATCAAGATACTCAATAGATAATCATGGATTCAATTCATTTGGCATTCTATTTCATCTAAGCATGGGAATATGAATACAAATTCTTTTCCAGGGGAAACTTAATACTTGAGAGTTTCGAATACCCATTCTCGCTCTGTACCTTTGTCATAAAAGAAATGTTTAGTTCACTGGTTTTACTCGAGTAATTTGAATAGCGATTGACTATCCATCGCCTAAGCTTGAAAAATTATAAGTTACGAGGATTGATTGGCATGGTGTGAGATGCGTGGAGTACGTCAGGATGGGTGGATGGATGGATGGATTAAGGGGTTCTCGCTTGTAGACTTTAGGGTTTTTCGTTTAAGAGCTGCGTTGGGAGGTTTTTGTCTACAGATTATCAAAGATTAATTTGAGAGAGTTGGGGGGTTTTTAGTGCGGATATTATGGGGGTTGGTGGTAGGTGGTAGGTGGTATGTAGGATGGGGGTGGAGGGGAGATGATATGATGGGGGTTATGTATGAGTATTTGTTTGGGTGGCGGGTGGTGGG
>NGKF01000010.1:790708-836429 GCA_002162555.1 Monilinia aucupariae
CTGTGGGCTGTGGACGATGGTGAAATGAGGATGAGGATGGGGATAAGAATGGATGACAATGGATGGGATGGTGAGCTTATGGTTCATGCTAGCCCCGCCACGGCAAACGAACTACGGAGTATCAAGTGGAGGGGTTGAGGATTTTGAATCATGAATTCATTGGGTTGAGTTGGTTCAAGATTAGACGATGCAAATATTGAGGATTGCGCTGCAATGGGGGGAGTGAGGGAGGCAGAGGTGATCATCAATTCCTTTCCGCTCCAATTTGGCTTTCTTCATCTGATTAGTTGGATTATCCTTCCTTTGACCTGACCCCGCTCGACATATGCGAGTATGATCTTGATAGATACCTGATAGTAAGAGTAAGCTTAGATCATGCTCGTCCTACGATGTAATTACAAAGATTTCTCAAGTTTACTCTTTGAAGAATTGGCTATTGGTTATTGGTTTTTGGTTTGAATTGGATTTGAGGTTATTTTCATCATATCGAGCTATACTACTTGTACTTCCCATCATTGAAGAAAGGATGTTTTGTTATTCGATGGCCTCTTGACTATTATTCTACCACGAGTATACATAATAGTTTGAGCATTCAACCTTTGAAATATATACCCTGGTGTTAAATTTGAATCCATTTATTTGTTCATGTATCTACTCGAGTAAGTCATTAGCACTCACTAATTACCCCCTTCATTTGCTCTACCATCGAAATGTACTCTATGCTACTCTCGATAGAACACGGGTTTAGAGCCAATTTACTTTGTTGAGTTTCCAATCCTGGTCTTGATGATTGGGATTTGGTCCACTGGTATGCTGCTAGCTCTTAGCCTTGGTGTCATTTACTGCATTTTCTTCTCCTGCTCCTGCTGTGTTATCATATCTTCTTTACTACTGTTACGATGATTTGACGAGGGGGGGTAGAGAGTAGCCGCTGCGGTGACACATTCAATGCTTGAACGACTAGAAGCTTCTGTTTGTTTAATACTTTCTTGAATGTCTCGTCACTTGTTTTGTACGTGATGTATATGATACTTATGAAATGGGGGGCGAGCCGCGAAGTATTGCAATGGTATTCGTTTATTTTTATCTTTTTTCTTGCATCCTATGAAGAGACGCAATTTAATCCTCTAGAACCTAGTACGAAAAATAAACTTACAAGCGCTATCTAATCGTTGAGTTTAGGTTCAGATATTCGTCTTTCATCATCATTCATATCGTGTCCCCTCCTTTCATCCATCCCTTCTTCCCATCTCTGCCCCCAAACTCCCCTTTCCCACCAATACGTAACATCTAATAACTTCTTCCGTACATACAATATTTCTCGGCCAACGCTCCACATTCTGGATTCAGACATTTGGTTTCACCCTTGACAAGGCCTTCTGGTTGCTCGAATGGAATGCACAAACTCTTCATTCCCATGGTTGGGACCTTCTTTCCATCAGGTCCTACTTCTTCACTAGCACCTCCCTTGGTCAAATCCTTAATCTTATCTTCGCACTTCTCACCCAAGCAGGATGGAATGAGAACAACATTCTTGGCGTCGAGTGCTGGGACAACTTCGCTCCAATCATTGATGACAAGTCTGTGAGCCTTGAATGCTGCATCGGCCTTGGTGTAGAGAGAGCTTTGGATGGTTTCGAGGAGGGCGGGAACTTCGGTTGAGAGGTTTGCGAGGGAAATTGTACCCTTCTCACCAGTATCTCGGCGAGCATAGGAGACGACTTCTTTGGCGGCGTCCTTTGGTCCGTATTCAAGACGGAGAGGAACTCCCTTCAATTCCCAATCGTTGAATTTCCAGGCTGGCGTATATCCGTCACGGATATCATAGTCGGCACGAACACCCGCTTTCTTCAGAGTGTCCTTGATAGTTTGAAGTTGATCGTACAACTTGGTCTTGTCTTCTGGAGTAGTAGACTTTGTAACGCCAACTGGGACGATAATTGCTTGGAGCTTTGCGATGCGGGGTGGGAGAACAAGTCCTTTATCATCACCGTGAATCATGACCATAACACCAATAACACGAGTGGAAAGACCCCAGGAGTTTTGCCAAACGTGAAGATGACCAGCCTTTTCGCCGTTCTTTGGAGTTGGGTCCTCAACAGTAATATCGAACATCTTACTAAAGTTTTGACCAAGGCAGTGAGAAGTGGCACCTTGGATACCGCGTCCATTGGACGGAATATATCCTTCGACGGTTGTGGTATAGTATCCTCCTGCGAACTTCTCCTTTTCGGTTTTGCGACCACGAACAACTGGGACTGCCAACAATTGTTCATAGACACCAGCATAAAACTCAAGGATCTGAAGAACTTCCTCCCCAGCGAGTTCCTCTGTGAGATGTGCGGTATGTCCCTCCTGCCATAAGAATTCTCTGGCTCTCAAGAATGGAGTTGTTTGCTTGGCCTCCCAACGAACGACACTGTTCCACTGATTCAGTCGCAAAGGAAGGTCTCGATGACTTCGAATCCATTTTGAGTAGTATGGGTACATGACAGCCTCAGAAGTAGGACGAACTGCGACAGGGACTTCAAGGTCCTTATCACCACTTCATCGCAGTTAGCATAACGAAGTAGCAGGGGCACAAGATAACAAAACTCACGCCTTGGTGACCCAAGCAAGCTCAGGAGCAAAACCCTCAACATGGTCCTTCTCTTTCTCCAATGACTTTGAAGATAAGAACATTGGGAAACTAGCCTCTTCTACTTCAAGAGTCTCGATTTGCGCCTGAAACCAGTTACGAATCTGGTTCCAAATAAACATAGATTGTGGACGTAGAATAAAGAAACCAGAGATTTCATTATAGTACTCGATCATCTCCGCCTTCAATACAACCTCCTGATACCATTGTGAGAAATCCTCGGACTTTTTGACCGTGATACCAATAATATCATCTGTTTTCTTGCCCCCAACTACAGGAAGCGCAGCTTGTTTGGCAGCTTTCGCAGCTTTGTCTGCGGCCATCTTTGCTTCCTTGGCGGCTTTTTTCAAGGCGCTTTTAGATGGCCCTTCTTGCGCAACTTCTGGAGTAGTTGAATCAGCCATGATCGCGTTTGTGGTTGGTGATAAGTGTGTGAAGGAAGTTTATTCTTGTTTCTATATCTGTTTATTATGGGAATTGATGACTGATACACCCACCCAGTCCCTTCAATGTTTCCCCGCCCTAAAATTTAAGCGACTAGGAATTGACTCAGCCTTGTGCCCTCTCCAAGTGGGGCTGTCCCCCCCTGGTTGACTCACTAAGCTGAGGTAGGTAATCGTTTTGACGAGGCTGAACTCTTGCCTTAATTTTCAAGGCCAATGCTTAAAAACATTAGCGTGGAAAGCTCTCGCGTCCCTTTTCTCTCGCGACGACGAAGAAATATTACCAGAATACCCACCGTCGCCTTGAGAATATCAACAATATGGGGTCCCTTTTCGAACAACCTAGAAATGCCGGAACTCTGTGTATGTTTCCATTCGGAAGTTTGGTATAAATAAATGCTAATATCAAGTAGTCCTCGGCGGCCAAAAGATCAGTGGACAAGACATTCGCGATCAAAATGGTATGAGCTATCAGAATTATGAGAAAGGTATGAACTGACTTTCTTCATAGTTCTCGCAACCCAGGCTATTGCCAATGTTGTCAAAAGTTCATTTGGTCCAAGCGGCTTGGACAAAATGATGGTGGATGACATAGGAGTATGCTTGTCCCCTCCAAAAGAACCCCACCAAATACTGATTTTGGACAGGATGTTACAGTCACAAACGATGGCGCAACCATCCTGAGTTTATTAGATGTTGAACATCCAGCCGGCAAGATCTTAGTCGACTTAGCACAACAACAAGATAAAGAGGTGGGAGATGGAACAACCTCTGTGGTTATTATTGCAGCAGAACTTCTTCGAAGAGCAAACGAACTCATGAAGAACCGTATACATCCTACCACAATCATCACTGGTTATCGTTTGGCACTCCGCGAAGCCGTCAAATATATGCACGAGAACATCAGTGTAAAGGTGGATCAGTTGGGCCGAGAATCTTTAATCAACATTGCAAAAACTTCCATGTCCAGTAAGATTATTGGATCAGATTCCGATTTCTTTGCAAATATGGTTGTAGATGCTATGCAAGCTGTCAAGTCAACAAATACCCGACAGGAAGTCAAGTACCCCGTTAAGGCTGTCAATATCTTAAAAGCACACGGCAAAGGAGCTTTGGAGTCTATTTTGGTCAAGGGATATGCCTTGAACTGCACAGTTGCTTCACAAGCAATGAAGACCAGAATTACAGATGCCAAAATTGCTGTTCTAGACATCAACTTACAGAAGGAAAGAATGAAGCTTGGCGTCAACATTACAATCGATGATCCACAACAATTAGAACAAATCCGACAAAGAGAAGCCGGAATTGTTATGGACCGAATTGATTTGATCCTCAAGGCTGGAGCAAATGTTGTTATGACTACAAAAGGCATCGATGATATGTGCCTGAAACTCTTTATTGAGAAGGGTGCCATGGCCGTTCGAAGATGTAAAAAGGAGGACCTGAGAAGAATAGCCAAGGCAACTGGTGCTACCCTGATCAGCTCATTATCAGACTTGAATGGTGACGAGAAATTCGAGGCTTCATCCTTAGGTCATGCCGAAGAAGTGGTCCAGGAGAGAATATCCGACGATGAATGCATCTTGGTCAAGGGTACTAAGGTTCACACTTCCGCATCCATTATCCTCCGAGGACCCAACGATTATCAACTTGACGAGATGGAGAGATCCGTTCACGATTCTCTTTGTGCTGTCAAGCGAACCTTAGAGAGCGGAAGCATCGTCCCTGGAGGTGGTGCATGCGAGACTGCACTCCACATTTATTTGGAAGAATTTGCCGGTACCGTGGGCTCAAGAGAACAACTTGCCATTGGCGAATTTGCTCAAGCTCTCCTCGTTATTCCCAAAACTCTCGCAGTCAACGCCGCCAAGGATTCTTCCGAACTCGTAGCACAACTCCGTTCCAGACACGCTCTATCGCAACGTATTAAGGAGGGTGATGCTAATGAAGACGAAAAGATCATTGCCAAGAAGAAGAACTACAAGAACTACGGATTGGATTTGCTAAAGGGCAAAGTCGTGGATGAGATTAAAGCCGGTGTTTTGGAACCGAGTATGAGCAAGATCCGACAATTGAAGTCGGCGGTTGAGGCTTGTATTTCTATTATGAGGATAGATACGTTGATTAAGCTGGATCCGGAACAGAGAGAGGATGATGGACATGGACATTGATGACTGATGGCTTTTAGATGAAGAAATGACCTACAATACGAAGGGGATGTAATATTACGGGATATGACAATGTGAACCAAAAGAAAGCATTTACCTGTAATCGTCTATTTCTCATTCGTGAATTGCAACCGTCCAGGTCGATTCTTACCAAACTTCAAAACCCATGGGCAGATCACTTAGAGGCTTGAATATTCTCTTGGCTTCTGTAATCTGACCACAAACATATTGACTCGAGGATTCCAGAATCTTAAACTTTTCGAAGTGATATCATTTTTCCGATTTTTTGTACAAAGGCCATTCCACCACCCCTTCTACAAAGCCATAGAGGTTCCAGATCAAGGTCTATCATTCTCTTTCGTTTAGAAGAAAAACGTTGTCTCGTCTATCCTTCACACTTCCATCCATCCACACCCCCCCAACTTTATACAACTACAAAGATGCTCTCTCGATCCCCAAAATTTAACCAATGACCAAGGAAGACTCTTCGGCGAAATCATATTCAGGAACTTCCAAGTTCAATGGGGCAGGTCCTTTTCTTATACGGCCGGAGATATCGTAGTGGGAACCGTGACATGGGCAGAACCATCCTCCGTAATCACCAGCTTCACCGATTGGGACACATCCAAGATGTGTGCAAACACCTGGTGGTATCCTTGTTAGTATCTCATGTCGATTGGACCATATAAAGTGTAGCAAAATGTATCACGTACCAACCATAACCAACCATTCAGGCTTCTTAACACGGTCGGCGTCGGATTGTGGATCTCTCAAAGTCTCAACCTTGACGTTCTCGGCCTCCTTGATCTCATCGGCAGTTCTGTGTCTGATGAAGACGGGCTTACCACGCCACTTAATAATGACCTATTGTTGTAGATTTACATCAGTACATAATTTTTGATAATTTCCTAGCAAATAGGTGTAGTGGTAGTAAACGTACGTTCTTGCCCTCAGGAATGGCATTCAAGTCGACCTCGACCTTGGCCATAGCCAAAACGTCTGCGGATGCGGACATGTTGACGAGGAAATCTGTTACAGTCCATCATCAGTCCATCGGTCCAGAAAGGTAGATGCAGATACGCATCAATTGCCCCAATTACATTTCCCATCATATCCCTAACCCTCTGGTCGACCATGACCTCCATACCACCGCCCAATGACCCTCCATCCCGCCAATTCGAAACCCATCCCACATCCAAAGCATGAAGAAAAAGACAAACCTTGAACAGTAGCCTTTGCCCCTGCGGCTGTCAGAGCACCCATAGCCCCCACCATAAAGTACTGATAAACCAAATTACTGCCACCACTCTTCTTGCTCCTGTATTTGCTGAAATCGGGGATCTTGCTGAATCTATCCGTGGTGGAAGCGGAGGCATCGGGACGAGCTGGAGTGGTGGAGAGCGCGCGAATGGCCGGGGTTGCAGCAGAGAAGGTGCGAGGAGCGCTGCGCAGGAGTGCGCGGGACGTGAGTAGCGATGCCATCGTGGGCGTGTATTGTGTGTGGTGTGCTGGGACAGAGAGGAGAGGTAGATTGGTGATGGTGGTGTGGGAGAGTGTTAGGGTGGATTCGTAGTGTGGAATGGATTTTTGGTTCGGTAACCTTGCGGATTACGATGGGTAGAAAAAAACGGTTGTGATTGGTTGGAGCTTGATTTTCTCGGAATGTACTCACTCGTGCAGCCTTGGGCAATCAAGTAATTATTACTGTACAGTAGTACTATCAAAATCAAAGACTCGAGAATCTCTCAGAATATGCTTCCGGTCTTCAAATCATGCGTCGATGAGGATAAAGAGATCTTCTATCGAAACAACCTCAAATATACCATCATGTTTCTACTCAAGTAGTCTCATATGTGGTTGGCTAAGTATACATCAACAACCTCATCCATCATACGCTTTGGATCCCGAGCATGACGCTCAAGAACATGCACATCCAGGAAACTCTTGATTTTGGGATTCATTCGGGCTGATTAGATGTTGTTCTGCCCTTTCTGCCATTGCATTGTGTTGTCTTGTATTGGATGGGAAGCTAGGGCAAGAAACATCGTGTGTAGCCAGCGAATTGGGTGAGGATCATAGAGTCGAGTCGAGTAGAGTGCAAGAGAAGAGGAAAGCATACTCCCCCACTGGTGCTCGAGTAAATGAAGCTGCTTTTCCCAATTTCCAATTTCCAATACGGCTCCTTTGTCATGTGACATCCACTCGGTTCCATCTCTACCCGTTGTGCGCTAATTTGATCACATGATGGTCTTGATAGTATGAAGTACTCGTAAATCTCTATCATAAAAAATACAATCTGCTAGAAGACGCTCGAAAGGTGCTCAAATCCCGCGCTTTTAATCTTAAGAGATAAGTTGTCTACCCTCTCCATCACCCTCACTCGTCGTTGATAGTTAACAGGCACCACTAGAGATCAAAACCTCCAGCGAGGAGCATATAATTCTATCTGGATCATACTGGTTTTGAGCCAAGATCGAATATGCTCGCGATCGGTCTGGTGGGCATGTTATTGGAGCAGTTACAGGTGGCAGCGATGCATTTCTATTTCTGGTCGACAGATTCTATGATGTTTCTTTTCAAGATGTAGAATGTACGACAAGAAACTTCTTAACAGATGCTCTTGAGTCTTGGCCCAGGGGCTCTTGTGGTACTAGGAAGCGTGGTTCTTAATGCATTTTCAGCTATCCTGCACGTTCCTGTTGGCTCTCCGAGTATCTTTTGGTGGTGGACAAATAAAGATTCAACATGATTCCCAAGCTTTCAGTCGAAGTGATGTCCAGGAGAGAATGAAGGTGTATTGGATGTGGCAAACTTTAAAGCATCCCAAAAATTGTTTCAAAAGTAAGGTTATGTTTAACTTTGACGTCTTCTCATGAGTCCGTACAATTTCCTCCCCTTGTTGAACGATCAAGATCAAATTTCGTCTGGTTGGATCAATACTTCACGATTGAAATATTTTACAGGTATAACTTGAATATTCTATGCCCAACGCCCCTTGCTTATGTCGAGCACCGAATGAATACAAAATGAGTCGGGTATCAATATATCGTACAGTGTTCCTCATCCTCATCCTCATCCATTCTATCATTCACGCTCCATCGATTTCTCAACTCCGAACTGCTAACACACAGCTCCTTCATAGTAACCATAGTCTTGGTCTTCATCATTATCCTCTTCTCCATCTATTCCACCGATGCAACCCAATGATTGTCCCCCACAACTAAACACTCAAGTCACGACGATCTCATTGACCGTCTCAAACTCTGCCTCCTGTGCTTCTTCTCGCCCTTTTGCGCCAACATCGTGACCTCCTCATAATAAGGATATCCAATCCTGATCGGGGGTTTTGTTTGAATAATTTCCGGCTCTGGGCTACCCAGATCTCTTATCTTATGCGAGTCGCTTAACGAGCATGAACGACGACCAAGGAATTTTCGCGGCAATGGAGTTGTTCGAGGCAATGAAGTAGCTCGAGTGGATTGTGAGCGGGGTATTGATGAGGATGCGGACGAGAATGAGCTGGATGTGGTATGATTCGAGTCCTCTGAACTTGTCCTTGAACTTCGCTTGTGTCGACATTGAACTCCCGAGTGCCCCCTGTTCCCCCTTGACTCGTTAAGGTTATGATCGTGTGAATGTGTGTTTCCCATTGCCAATGATATCATAAAATTTAGGTGTATTTAAGTGTTCTATTATGACAAGGCCTTGACTCTTGATGAAGATTATTTATTTTGAGAGGAACTTCACTGGCGGAAATTCTTTGGTACATATATTATGCAAAATTCTTTGACTCGATGTGTGCCCTGTCGAGGCGGGACATGGACCTGATTCCTTCCGTAGTCCAAACAACTCAAATGGTAAAAAACTACCACGAGAACAAGGGCAACAAAGTACCGGTTGTCTCGGTGTTCTAGGCTTACGTCCATCTCACCAATGGAATTGTAGGATGGGAAAAGGCTTTACGTGAGCGTGATTACGGGCCGGGACAAAGGCTAAGTCCGTCCATTTCAGGTGATATAAAGAATCTCAATAGTAGCTGCAGGCACTTTTCTAGTTGTCCGTTCTCCGTTCTCCGTCTTGCGGGGAGGGACGTGATGTTCATTGGTGGGCATGGGGAAAGCTACAGTAGAAAGTAGGAAGAAAGACTCAAAGCGAAGTGTGGTCCGTCCCAACTAAACTCGAGTTTTGCTTACTATCCTATGCTGCACAGCTCAGTCTACTTTTGACGTTTGTTTTTCGAGCTGAGACGTTGGAGAAGTCTGCCAAACCGCCATGCAAAGCCACGAGGATCGCCATGCGCCGAGAAGACATCTGATATGCACATGCCTCACCCCTGTCCCCCAAAAAGCAAGCTTGACGGACTTTACATTCGGCCGATGAGCGGTTGAAGGAAGCGAGTCAGTTGAGGGGAACTCTCGGAAATGGGGATTATGTAACCATAAGGCTAATCAGTTGAATTAGGTAAGCCCTAGGGTAAATATCTCACGTACGGGCCAACACAACGTTATAATCTAATGTCACGATCTTGCGATGGAACGTTCTCGGCATCTGATCTAGTATAGCCCAGACCGCGTTTCACAGATAGCTTACTGCTTAAGATAAATGTGTTGGCTGATGAGAAACACCTTTGGATGAATTACAGCTCTCTTGAGCGCTCGGCCTTGATGCTGATACAAGCTGTATCGAGCTAAAAGAGCCAGAGAGCGAGAGGTGTTGGCTAGAGCTGAAGAAAACCTCACTCATACTTGCAGAATGACTGTATGATGTGGTGAGACACGCCCTCGCCCCCCAGTCTGCCATCCCTAATCCAAAAATCAGATGGACACATACACATTCCTCCGTTCAGCAAATGGCGCCCCCTTTCCTCTATAATATGAGATGGGTGGCGAGATATTGCAAGCCATTGTTTGAACCGGCTTAGAAGTTTCAACGTCTATTCCAAGATAGCATTTCCTCACCCGATCCTCATAGGCGTCAAGTTTGATAGCCGAGAGTAGCCTTGGTATATCTCAGAAACGGTTTCACTCAACCCAAAATTCACTTTACCTGACATCACCTCGTCACCGCCCCACTCCATGGTATTCGCTTAAGCTTCATCTTCAACCACATCCAAAAAGATAATCAAGATCTGAACCAAGTTACAAGAAGACAAAAACCTAACCCTTAGGTTAGGGAAAATCCGCGCTGGGATTTTATTACTCGATGTGGCGTTGTTCGTATGCGGGGTTTGCGGGTTTGTCGTTGGCCAATTTTCATATCCATCTCTTAAACACAATTTGTCCTGTCCAACTGTCCTAAGTTGAATGCCTGTTGTGTTTGTTGAAGCGGATGTACTTATTTCGAGATATATCTTACATTTTTCTGGCAGTTTGTACTATTTGCATCGAACTAACACCTGTTATGCCATTGCAATTTTTTATCTACGCCGCCAAATACCGTGGATAGCTTCTTCATTATTTGAAGTTCCAGAGTTGACTCAGTAACAAGTATAAATCAAATACTGCTCGTTTTCTACATTTTGTTGCTCCCGCATGTACAAGCATATGCCCGCCCTTGCCTTCAATAACTTGTCTTCTTTTGCTTGGTTTCTCTTGCAATATCGAGATTATTACGCATAATTCTGATCAAGTTCTCGACGACAAAATATTCATTCTTACACGTATACACCACCTCAACACTTGTTACTCTTAACACATTGATTTGATTTGTATCTTAACTAGATGCGTCCAACACACCTCGAATGAATCCATCAACAACTTGCCCACCCCAAGATACCCAGGGCTATATAATCAATAAGTTACAATGTTACAACCATCATATAAAAGCGCCTCTCATTCAGAATCAACCAGAAGATCGAGCCATAACCTTCCTGAAGGGCGCAAAATTTGCTCTATTGCATTACATTGTCTCAAGAGGGCAGCAGTAGTTAGATATGACAGTACTTGTTCGAAACGATAATGATAGGCAGTGAAAGACGATTGCTCATGGAGATATGGAGGTGAGCCATTATGAGAGCTACTCTCGTGAGAATATATAGACCATTGATACCTGCCATATCACAACCTAACAGCGGACAGCAAAAGAATCTAGAATGTAAGGGCAGATATACTTGTTTATCCAGTCTAAATTATGATTCAAGAAATCGAATACTCAAGTAATGATATCATTCTCCTAAGACTCGAAAATTGTGTAATTTGTAACCGTTGTCATGTAGCTTGTAATGATCATTAGGAAGTCCGTACTCTTTCACAATACGTACTTCTATCATAACATATAAAGATATAAAGGGACAGCCTATCAGACTAAGCTTCTTTAAACGCAAAAGACTACTGGGTATATTATGTCAATTGAAGTTTCACGAACCACGGCAAATGCTTGAGATCTCTATCAACAAAAACAAGAAATAAATCAGGTAGGGCAACAGTAATCACCATGCAGCAGCGCCAAGACGGCGGCTCCCTATACTGGGCTGTTCTCACAGCCCAATTGTTGGAGGAGTATGGCGGTCATATCAGCGACCTCTGTGGACGTCGCTGTTCAGAAGGCAGTTGCGTCAAATAAACAACAAGTACTTGCCAAAAACCTTCGAAAAAAAGACATCGATGTTGAATAGCCAGGGCCTGAAGGAGGACTGCTCTTTCAACCGTCAGAACAGAGCACCCAATATTGCCGCGCTTCAAAAACAAACTCTTTTAGTCTTGAGATCAGAATTACCAAAGCGGACCAGGAGGGCTAAGTTCCAATTTCATCCCAATGCAACGATACTGGCAATTATCTCAAGATACCTCGTCGTGTTCTACGATGGCAATACCCCTCTGCATCACTCACTTGGCTATGAGGCATGCTCGTAGGGTTTCCACTCGGATAATGACTGTGTCTACGGAACGTATCTATGGGAGGAAGATCCATACCGCAGACTTTATTCTGTGGGCGGGGAAGTATACTCGTATTGAAGATACAAAAGCACGACGCTGTTGAGACATTCCCTTTGGGCCAACCTGCCTGCGTCTTGTTAGTTTGCCACCAGCTGGCTGGTATTTAGGGGGTAATCAGGTAGACCTGTCCTGTTTGGCGAGATCACAGCCGGTTCATGCACCTCCACCAGGGCTATCCCGAGATCCCGACATCCCGTACTTTATCCAACCGACCCTGTCGTCCCGTAAGCGATTATAAGAATGGCGCAGTGCTTTTACCAAGTTCGATGCCAACCTTACCCCGCAACCCATCTTTGTATTGCCATATGTATGCACTGGGGGTTTTGCCGGTCCTTAAGAGTCCACACTTCGTCGGCGACTGCTAATGCAGTAGGTAAAGCTGTGTTGGTGTGGAAGTTCAATTGAAGTCGGTTAATAAGCGACATACAATATAAATTGCTTGAGGCTTCCCAATCTTCAACGAGTGTCATAAGTAAGACCTAAAAGATTCATCGCAAAATGAGTGTCCTTGTAACCTCATTGATGTTGGCTCTTGCTGTCCTCACCTGGTACTTGTCTGCTTTCCCACGTCATTATATTGCAGCACGAAAGTCCGGACTTCCTATTAGATTCGGGCTATGGGGCTCAGCAAATTCCTTTTGGCTGATTACCTGTACCCTCGTGGGTTATTCTAAACTTTCACGGATTTTACCACGATTTGTATTCGATCGAGTTAAAATCACCATCCCCGCCTGGGAACATTATTGCAAATATTTTGTTCATGAAAAATGGGGAACGTCGTTCATTCTCGTCTCCCCTTCGGAGAATACAATATATGTCGGAGACCCTGATATCGCCGAGGAGGTCTTGACAAGGAGGAAAGACTTTCCAAAAATTGAAGTTGCTCTCCGTACGTGTTGTTGACACTCCGTTTCTGTCTGATCTCTGCAAGGCTGACTCACGTACAGAGATAATGGAAGTATTTGGAGCAAATATTTCTGCTGTTCGTATCACCTCTGTCCAATCTAGCTGGTGTCGTCGCTTATGTTAAAAGTCTGAAAATGAAGATTGGCAACGGCATCGCAGAATTGTAGCGCCTGCCCTGAATGAGCGAGTTATGGATGCTGTTTGGAATGAATCCTTGACACAAACTCGAGATATGCTCTCTGCATTCTCCAACTCGTCAAAGGACAATCGAACAGGTTCGGGCAATGTCGTATTTGAAAGCTTAAGGACCATTACAATCAATGTTATTGGATTCATAAACTTCGGTACTCATCGGTCTTGGGGGGAAGCCTGCGCGGACAACACAGGGTTTAATAGCTCTCTCTCAAGTGTTGTGCAGAACCTTTTTGCCACGGTCTTTATTCCTGCAAAATACCTAACTCTGCCGTTTATGCCAAATAGCGTGAAGAAGATAGGGACGGCGAAAATTGAGTTTCCTCTCCATCTTCAGCGAATCATAGCCGAGGAAAGACGTTCACAAACTTCTGGGAAATCTCTCATAGCTT
The DNA here is from genome assembly GCA_002162555.1 of Monilinia aucupariae. Lineage (NCBI taxonomy): Eukaryota > Fungi > Ascomycota > Leotiomycetes > Helotiales > Sclerotiniaceae > Monilinia > Monilinia aucupariae. The sequence continues at coordinate 804,383 of NGKF01000010.1, forward strand.
CTTTGGTAAAGATTGCCGATCAAGATGGAAATTTTCCACGATCCTCAAAGACCTCAACATACTTGACTGAGGATGAAATTACTGGGAACTTATTCGCCATGACCATTGGAGGATTCGATACTACAGCGAATACGCTTGCGTACTCCATCATGTGTTTGGCTTTGTATCCAGAATTACAAGATTGGATCATCGCCGAAATCGACAAGATCCAAGAACTAAACGCTGATTATTCCGCCAGTTTTCCTTTCCTTCCACGCACTCTGGCAATAATGGTATGTAATGGCCCTCCAAAGTCATTATGGAATTCTCGAACACAACATTCTGGATGCCGAGAGCTGACCTGGACATTCTCCGAAATTAGCACGAAACGCTTCGTCTCTACACATTAGTCCCGGCTATTGTTAGAAGAACAACCGAGGAACAAACGATCAGAAACATCACTCTTCCACCCAAAACATCCGTTCACCTAAACACCACCACAATTCACACCTTACCCTCAATATGGGGTCCAGATTCCTTGGATTTTCGACCCTCGCGCTGGCTCGAGTCATCCGAGTTTTCCGAAAAAGAAACTCTTCGGGAACCTCCCAAGGGGACATTTCTCGCCTGGTCGCACGGACCACGCTTTTGTCCTGGTATGAAAATGTCACAAGTTGAATTTGTCGGAGTACTTTACGAAATCTTTCGCAGTTGGAAAGTAGAGGTTGTGAGGAGGGAGAGAGAGACGGAGGAAGATGCTAGGAAGAGGCTGATGGGTATTTTGGAAGATAGTTCGCCGAAATTGACGTTGCAGGTTAACAGGCCGCAGGATGTGGTATTTCGATGGGTTGCTAGAGGCCAGAGGTAACAAGAGGCACATCCTTTACAGGTAGCTTTGTTATCACTTGGAGGTTGGGTTCACGCAGAGCTTGTCCTTTCAAATCTAGCATGGCGTTGGGACGCAGTATGTTGATCATCTGCTCGTACCTTTGAGCCTTTGCAGCCAGGCATTACTTATCTGGGCGCTTTGAGCTTGACAGAAGGTTCTTGCAAATACTATTACTTTATAATTTTACTTCAAGTGAGGGACTTCTCTCTTTGACGGAAACACAATATCCCAGCAAAGCTGGATCAGACACAAGCTCATTAGATATAGTTGCTTTGTGATGCGGTATCCCTTTGGAAGTTTCAGGAGAAATGCACAATATTTAGGAGTTATTAGTACTCACTTCCTTGTCTCTGCTCAGCTCTTCGCTGAGATAACGAGTCTTAGGTTTTATAGAATTTCCTTTGATATCCTGGCCGCTAATCGAGAGTGTTGATTAAGGACATCAGGATTGGTCTATTGATTACCATTTCATCTGGGATACGCAAGATTTATCATTAGTATTCCCCCCTCCCCTTCTCCCCGTTATCCTCACCTACCCTAGCAGGTATCGACCGACTATACATACGGATGTTACCATCACTCCTGTCGAGGTGTATTGTATTACCAGTCAATGACTGAAGCCAAAAGGTGAGTTTGCGATATGATGTTCAATCATCAGCCTGTTGTCTAATCCTTACGAGTACGTGACTACATCATTACTCATTCCTACAGGTATTCACAAATGAAGCACGACCGCGCCAACAAGTGCGTTGAGAGGCCGTGTGACATGTACTGCACAAGCTATTCGACTTCGGCCTGCTGTCCATTGGAGATGCTATGAAAGCGACAGACTATAATGTTAAAAATGTGTCGTGGAAAGCAGTCAACCTCATATATCTTCTGGAGAAAAGGCCCAAACAACTTCCGGTCCAATTGCTAAGATGCTTCCTGGCCATGATACTCAGAGAATAATAAATGGATTTGAGGTATACGGAACAGATGAGACTTTTATCATATTGATTTGGCTCAGGTTGAAATAACAGTAAGCTGTGCTTCCCAGGTGAGGTTACTTACTATGTTTACATTTAAGGATGGCAACAAGTTTTGATATACGAGTATACTGAAGGCTAATTTTGCAGACGATATCGTACTAGTCTCGAGGCATATCAAAACAAAATAAGATAAAATGATAGAATAGAATAGAATAGCTGCGTCGGTATATCGCAGACCTCTCCTGACCTTCATCTGGGTCAGCATAGAGGCACGTGATGGCCTGATTGATTCGCGTTCACGATAAACTTAAGGTGGTCGAGCTAAACGCGACGCGCTTCAACTCTTATTCTCCTCCTTCAATTCCCCCACATAATCAACACTTGGCCAATTAAATCTTCATATACTCACCATGGGAATTCCGGAGTAAGGACGTTGCTATGGCTCATCAACCGTAACTAATATGGTCTCTCAGATTATGGCAGCTTTTTGAAGAAGCGGAAATCGGGGAGAAGATCCCCACCGCCGCCTTCGCAGCCTCGCATTTTGAACGGGAAAGAAGGCCGCTACGAATCGCGGTGGACCTGTCTATTTGGAAATTTAAGTGCTATCAAAGTGATCAAGAAGTGGAGAATATTCGTAGAAGTACATCCTCCTTTGCCAATGAAGAACTGCATGTTAATGTCCTCCACTAACATTCGCGGGTTACCTTTAGGGATTCCGGCTGCAAACCCAAACGAAAAAAATATTCTAGTAAAAATATTGAAGCTTTTAAAACTGAATATCCAGTTGATTTTTGTTGCGGATGGCAATAGCCGGCCGGCAGCAAAGTATCGAGGGCAATCACCTCGGCACAGATATCGTTCGCAGGATGACACTCTGTTGAAACAGGCAGTGACTGCCTTGGGTGTGATATGGCATGTGGCGCCTGGAGAAGCAGAGGCAGAGTGTGCTGCTTTACAGAGTAGGGGGGTAGTTGATGCTGTCTGGACAGAAGATTCGGATGCCTTCATGTTCGGAGCAACAGCGCTGATCCGTTTCGCGTACAAGGTGAAGAAGGTGAAGAAGGTGAAGAAGGGTGAGGAGAAGGTCAATGAAAACGATGAGACAGCACGCCATATTGATATCGATAATATAATTGTTTATCGAGCAGACAGAATACAGGAACAATTTCCAGGCCTAACTCGAGATGGCCTTGTTTTATTCGCCGTCTTGAAGGGAGGTGATTATAGCAAGAACGGAAAAAGTCTTAGAAATTGTGGTGCTGTTCTGGCATTGAAGATCGCAACTGCGAAGGAAGATTTTGCCAAAGACCTCTGTAGCGCGCCTGTTGCAGACTTTCCTGCCTGGGCCAATCGGCTCCGTGGGTACCTCACAAAAACGAATAGTCAAGTCGAAGTGCCGAATGACTTTCCGGACCCTTTCATTGTTAGTCTTTACAACAGGCCATTGGTCTCCTCTGAAAAAATCACAAATAATATCGACAAGCTTTGGAATGCTTCTTTCGACGAAATGGAATTACAGAAGCTGATCGCCCCAAAATTTAATTATTGGGCGGCTGAATATATCAAACATGTGATACCAATACTTCTCGTTCGTGCTCTCGCGTGTACACAGCCAGGACAAGAAGCTAGTAACAACTGCTATAAGCTGACCAAGACCAAGAAGAAGGGAGTGCTACAGGAGAGTGTAGATGTGCTACTCTCTGCAGTAACAAGTATGGATATACCGGCTTGGAGAAGAGAGTTCACTTCTAACCGGAACGGGAAGATAGCGCCAATCACCGAAATGGTCAAGTGTGAGGATTTATTGTCGTGCATTGTTGATCACGGGACCAAAGAAGCTCTCCCACCAGCTACAGCGCCATCCAAAAATGTTGAGATCATTGTAGCTCCGAGGATGCATAAAGGCAAAAAACGTGCTGGATCACCAGTAGTTCCAAGCAAGACCTTCCTTCCTCCGCAGGAACAACCGCTTTCAAAACGAGCAAAAGTTACCCTTGGGCAGCCACCGTCGCCTAGATCGGTTTCCAAATCCTTCATGGGACCTGCACATTCACACACTGAGATCTCATACCAAGCTAGAAAGATTTCTCCATATACTAAGGAGCCTGCAATGCGAAATATACCAGAGCTACCTAAGGATCGAACGACCCCAAAGCAGTATCACAGGGCGCAGGCCCTCACACCTCCTAGGCAAGGGGGTCCAAAGACAACAATCGATCTCACACTCGATGATTCCTTCGACGAAGACAGTCAGGTCCCAGGCAATAGTTCCCACACCTCAGGGAACTCTCAAAAGAATGCCATTTGTGAAGGCCGACTTCGGCGTTCCGGCACTGGCAAGCTTGAACTCACAAACACTCCAACCGCTGAAAAATCCACTCACAGCGCATCGTCGCTTCTATACAAGGGTTCTCAACTCGTGATCACGCCCCTTGCTCAAACGCCTCTCCCCCTAGGTATGACTGAGGACGATTTTGATGGATTCTTTTCCGATTCATCTATTTGATAAGTTTATGAACTAACTCAATGATTCTTGTTCGCTTGAATTTCGTTTATACCCCATTGATTTGATTCCAGTATTCGTTTTGCTGTGCCGTAAATGGCAATTTTGAAATTGAACTTCGAGCTCAAGATCTTGACATGGATGAGAAGTCAATCTGAAGGAAAAGAGCAACTTCATCCGATAGAAAAGGTTATCCTGTACTTCTCGAATCGTCTCCAATGGCAACAAGCTTGGCGCTGTTTAGATACAAACACCGATTGATCAGTTGCCTCATAGCTATTATTGAATTGGGCTTGATATAACTCATGATGGAAATATTGCTCCCGTATAGAGAACAGCCTCAAGTTTTGATGTTGATATTACTCGAGTAGTCCCGTGATTCCCGTCCATAACCGGTTAGTTGACCTTGCCCCGCAAAGCTCCGTGCACGTTAGGTTACTCTTGGTTACTCTGGTCAACCTTCTTCTTTACCAGTATTCCTCCGAGTATCCCAGGGTGAGTTCCTTCCACGGTACACAATTAACATCCCACTCACCAACCAAGCTTAGACTTTGGGACCTCATTTCCGATTGCAAAGAATTTGTTTCTCTTACCCAATTTGGCACACAACATTTTGAGCAACATGGAAGACCACTTAGAATAGCTGTTGATGAGGCGACGTGGAGGCATAAGCTTGATATGAGTGGAGGAAAGCTCAGGAAGGTCGATGAGAGTGAGTCTGCAATCCAATTCACTTCTACTCTACACACCCGACTTCTTAAGGTTTCCTTGTCGGGATGAAGATGGGTGGGGGAAGGAGGATAAAGGAGGGAGGGAAGAAGGAAAGGAGGGAGGGAAGAAGGAAAGCAGGGAGGGAAGAAGGAAAGGAGGGAGGGAAGAAGGAAAGGGCGGTAAGGCGTGGAAAGCGAAGAGCGGTGGAATGAATAAAAGGAGAGATTGATGAGAGGGAGTTGCAAAGTTTCTTTGTTGAGAAATTTCATTGGGGGATTGGTAAGTATATCGACCTTGTCCTTCCAATTACACTTACACAATCTCTCGCTTCTTTAGAGCGGAATGGGAAGTCAAATATGGACGAGTATCATCTCACATACCTAGAAGATGGGTTACGGTGTACTGTGTGGTACTCATTGTTCGCTGTTACATCTTGGAAGGAAGAGTTGGTGAATAGATGTATTGAGGATTTGAACAAGAGACGTTCAGAAAGGAACCGGAGGTGTTATCCATTACCATGGGGCGAGGATCCGTGGGTTGAGGGTAGAGGTTTACTAGCATGTATCGTCAAGCATGTGATGAAGCCAGGAGCTCCCCTTGTGCATGAAGTTGAAACCAAGCAAACCATTTCCACAGGCAGGAGACGTTCCTTTTCGCCTCAGCTGACTACATTAGAAGACCGGACGCGGGTAAAGAAGTCTAGGATATCGGCTTCACCTCCACCGACGCCTCAGAATCGATTCGAAATTACAACAGAAGAAATGACATTCGATACTACCATGTATGAAGAAATAGATGATATAGAATCACTTGAACTATCTACGAAGGCCGGCTATAGACTCGGGTCGACAAAAGATCTTCCTACAAATACTTCACCCAATATCAAATCCGACACCATCTTTGAAATTCCACTCCCTGCTCCGCCTTCGCCTCCATTCGCAACCACGAAAGAAAAGTACACAAGCACATTCATCATTGCCATGGACGAACCCCTCGATCTAGGCTCCGAAACCGAATCTATCGATGCCGCATTTCCCCCCCGACAATCTCAAAGCCCACACCAGCTCCACTCCTTCCTCTTAATCCACCAACCTCCCATATTATTCCCAATTCTCATTCCGACTCTAATCTGAACCTAGACTACAACAATAAAAATTCTCTGCTCCTTCGCCCCATAACGACAAACAAAATCGAATCTAAATTTGAATTCGAAAACGATACATTCACCATCATCGCCATGGATGATCCCTTGGACTTAGATTTCGAAACAGAATCTCTTGATGCGAGGTCTTCTATTTCTTCTATATCAAAACATTCTCTTCGACACGAGCAATTACCCTCGCATTGCCCATCTCGCTTCCCATCAGATCTCGACATTAGTTTTATTCCCAAAATTCCATCTCAGTCCAAAGATCAATCAATGGATACAGACGAAAAGAGCACAGACAGGAACCCGAACAACGATAGATTTGATATAGCTATGGATGAAGAACTAGAATTAGAACTAGATGCCGAGTCTTCTCCCCCTCATAAATCCACTTGAACCAGCCCGCATGCCTTGGAAGATATAGCAGCACCCAATACACACCGTATTCTCAATCGCTCAGCTCCCGATCTCTTCGATATCAATACCTTTCCCAAACTCAAATGTAAATCGAAGTTGAACTCGGACTTGGACTTGGATTCCTCCAACCAGAATCTACTCCTGAATCGAAATCCAAACATCATCCTTTACCCTGCGCACCCTACAGGACCATATCAAGAGTTTGATGTTTCGGGATTTTTCTCCTCGCAATCTCTTTCTCAATTGGTCTCCTCGCAGCCTCCTCCCAATCCTCATCCCAGTTCTGACACAAATCTCAACCCCGTGTTTGTGCAGCCACAACCGCTGAATTGGCAACAACAACAACAACAACAACAACAACAACAACAACAACAACAACAACAACAACAACAACAACAACAACAACAACAACAACAACAACAACAACAACAACAACAATTATGTCGAAATCAGGAGGTGGACATAGATATGATAGATTTCTCGGGATTCTTCCCTTCTGGGTCTTCGCTGCATGAATCATCGCCGCGATCACAAACACAACGCAGTCGCAAACACGGAGCAGACTAGAGGTCAATTACAGTCTTTGATTTTTGCAAGCAGATGTTTGAGTGAGAGGATGAAGATCCCTTGGAGCACCCNCCCGCCCCTGGCAGAGAAACCGAATACACATATCATGATGTACGGTTGAGCCGGTATCGACAAACAGACCTAAATCTCACCCTAGATCGCACCCCTTTTCTTCTGCTATTAACCCCTACGATATGAAAGGAGTAGAGTGGATCAGTAACTAACTGTTCAGTCCCGGTATTAACCTTGGGAACCTCGCCCTCTTATCCTATACTTTTCCATACCAGCCAGAACACTCTCTTCAGACTTTGTTAAGAGGTAAGTCAACACTAACCCGGGATCTCGTCGGCCGATGCTTTAATTTCATGGACTTTTTGTTCGGGAATATTGAATATTGGATTCATATCAAAACCTTTAATACATATGTGTTTACATCACAATCATCCTCATCAAATGGGGGGGAGGGGGAATGAATTTTATCTTTCTGATAAATTATTGCATATTTAATATGTGATTTTTCACCATGACCAAAGAAGCCGGCTAGGTAATTCTTGGTTTCATCCAAAAAAAAACACACCATAGCTGCTTCTTTCCCACGACCTTCCTGTATAAAGAGTTGAGATTTATCTTTCTTTTGAACGCATGTCACATGTCCCATTACAACATGCATCATATATTCCATTTGTGGACCCACTCACCCCTCCCTTCAAACGCCGTACTAACATTAAATTTTGTAGCACCAAGCCACCCAAACCCTGGCCTTGATTCCCCAAAACGCCATTATCCAGTTCTAGACATCGTGTATTGCAGACTCAACAATAGATAAAGTGTATATTTTATTATGTAAATCATAACAGCAAACATAGGAAATCGAAACTCTGAGTCTAAGCAGCTAGCTGAAGTAGAACGCAAGCGAGCGAGCGAGTTCAACTACTAGCAGAGACGTTGATACCCATCATCCGCCATCATCGTTTGATGTGCAATTGCACGGGTATCATAAACATGCTTGAACAAAGGAAAAGTGTATTTGGAAGATGCATTGAAGGATGTAGGATTGTCTGTTTCCAAGATTCATCGGGGATTATGAAACATGGATATAGACAGTCGAGCCGAAGAGATTGGGTCGAAGAGTTAAGACCCAATGAATATGACAGGAACCTAGGAAGTCTCAGAATGACCACCACCAAGCAATTCCAAAATTTTGTTAGAAACAGCTCCTGGATATCCTCTACTAAGCATTTCTTGAACAATATTCTTGGCGCTTTCTCTATCCTCAACGGCAAGGTAAGCTCGGGTCATAGCTTCGTATGTACTTGGTTCTCTCTTTTCTCTCCCAACAGTTGCGAATATCGATTTACTCTTTTCAATATTGCGCTCATTAGCCCATCCATGAATAAGGGTATTGGCGATATATGGAGTCATTCCAACACCTCTAGCAGACATATCAGAGAGAATTGATTCGGTATCGGCAACCTTGTGATTGGCAACCATGGATTCAAACAAAGCTTGGTAAAGACATGCTTGAGGACGAATGGAAGGGTCAGCCATGACGGAATCGAAAACCTTTCGGGCACCTTCTACATCATGCATAACGCAACCCTTAGCGTGAATCAATGAAGAGTAGTGAACAGCTTCTGGCTTCTCGCCGTTACTACGAATGATATCAAGAACGGCTTCTGCAGCTGACATGTTAACAGGTTCGAGCGTAGCGTGAGTATCGACAAGTAACTTGTAAGTATGGTTGGTTGGTTGAATACCCTTAGACTTCATTCGTTCGTAGTATGCGAGAACCTTGCTCTTGTCGCGCTTGGTAGTGAGGAAGAACTGCATCAAGCTGTTGTATGGAGCAGGTCTAGCCTTATAGTTTGGCATAGATTCCATCTCTTCAAATAATTCTTCGGCAAATTTCTCATCGCTAACACGACAAAGAGCATTGACAATAGTACCGTAAGTAACACTAGTTGGTCGAATACCAAGAGCACGCATTTCCGCAAAGTAGAAGAGGCAATCATCAATACGACGAGCCTTTCCGAGTTTGCCGATAAGAGCATTGTACAGGAAGGATGAAGGTTCAACTCCCTCAGTCTTCGCACGATGGAAGATCTTGACAGCCTCTGAAGCTTCATCAAAAGTCTTTGTTGATTCCTTCAAAGTCGTGATATAGAGCCCAAAAGTATTGGCTGTTGGTGCAGCACCCATATCAAGAAGTTCTTGGTGATATTGAGCAGCGAGACTGCGGTTGCCGAGATTTAAGCAAGCACCAACCATAGCATCAAGAATTGAAACCCAACCATATCGAACAACAGGATATTGTACGAGTAGGGGTACATCAGATCGTGCCATACCAAGGATATCATTGACCAAGTTCATTCGCTCCTCGCGAGCAGCTGCAGAGATCAATTTGGCGTAGGTGATGTATCTTGGGTGACGACCAGCGCGACGCATATTTCTGAATCTGCCCAAGGCATCATTAAGTTTAGATCCTTTACCACGACCAGCTCCTCTCTCAAGCTCGTCAGCAATAAGAGCCGAGCCCTTGAAATCGGTAGTAGCAGCATATGGATCAAAAGTGTCTTCGAATGTAGGTGGTGCGACATATACTGCAGGTTGGAAGTTTTGCTGGTACATCGCTTCTGCTACTGCTGCATCACGAGGATCAAGAATACCATGCGACTTCATGAATCGGGCAATGAACTCAGTACCCTCTTCAATCTCATCAACCAGATGAGAGTTGGCATCTGTAGCAGATTCCCTAATTCTGGAGAACATCTGTTCAGATTGAGTAAGACCCTCAAGAACCTGTCCAGAACCAATCATTGCAACGGCGAACATGGCGGTTGGTTCAATAAAAGTAGATGATACAGGCATCTCAGCAGCAGTAAGTATAGCCCAGTATCTTTGAGCTGAAGCAACATCACCACTACGAACACTCAAAGCCAACAATGCCATAGTTGGCTTGGCAATCGCTGGGTCAGGGTTGATATTAGAGAAAGCGGCAACGGCAACGGATTTGTCTCCCTTATCAGCAGCGCGCATGGAAATTGTGCTCATAACTGTAGACTTCGTGGCTGCTTGAAGACCTTCAGCCCAGCTAAGAGCTTCAGTCAACATGTTGCGCTCAAGAAGACCTTCAACGAAACCTTCACTAATAAGTACGTCCCGGAAAGCTTCAACATTCTCTCCATATCCTTCAATGATTCTGTCATAAAACTTCATGGCACCATCCATTTTATCGGAAGTAACATAAGCTTTGACAACAGAGGCGTAAACTTGTGCGTCTTGACGGTCGGACAGTTGAAGTTTGCCACTGTCATCTGCGACAGCAAGCTCCTTGTACTCATTGTAACATTCGACAGCGCTGCTTAAATCGCCTGATTTAGTGAAACCCTTGATCATGGGTGGAAATGTAGCAGCCAATGGGACAACCTTACTAGTCTCCATATGTTCATACAATCGCACCATATCTGAGACGCGACCAGCATCAGCACAGGCAGATATGAGCTGATGATAAGTCTCTGCTGGAAATGATCTATCCCTATGGTATGAGATGGAGGCATCAAACAGCCTGACGGCAAGATCCAATCTGTCATCTTCGGCAAGGATGGCAAACTCGAGTTCGTTGGAAGCAAACATAAATTTGCCAGGTTCTTCCATCCCACCAAACCGAACACGTTTCTCCTCCAATGCTTGCTTCAACGAAGTTACAGTTGTGGATCGAGAAGCAATCAACTTGATGAGTGTGCTGTACGTCGTGGTGTCGGGTAATACCTTTCGTCTCAGCATATCGGAATAAACATCTAGCGCTTTCGGAACAACTTGGATCTGATCGACGGGGAGATGAATTGCGGCATCCAGAAGGGCATTGTATGCAGCTGCCGTTGGTTTGATGCCCCCAACAAGCATTGCTTCAAATACAGCAGGGACCTCAGCATATCTGCCATCTTCCGCAAGCTTAGTGAGATGTTCGGCATAGCTTAATGATTGAAGGTCGGAAGTTGAAGTGAGCGATGTGGCCGAGCTGACAGGAGATCGTGATCGGTCTGATTTTTCGAAATTGGTCTCGACTGTAAGAGCAGGTGATTGAACCGGCGCAAGAGGAGGAGTTGGTACGCGCGCTGCAACTACACTCAATTCTGCCTCAAATGCAGCTTGGTCCTCTCTCGACCGAATCTCTTTTTCAATGGCCGCATCAATCTTTGCGAGGGCCGCTTCCTCCTCAGCCTCGAAATGAACTTGTTTGATATCATCAACCGCGCTAGTGCCGTATGCCCTCTCGGATTGCTTAGGAGTATCATTCGCCACATCACCCGCCACAATATTACTCTTTCCCTCGCCGTCTACCTGAATAGAAGCTGGCTTCCATTCGATACATTTTGAAAATTGGGCTTTCTTCTCTTCCTTTGCGAGTTCATTTGCCTTCCAGGCATCCGATAACACTTCTAAGCCTTCTGATTTGTCCTGGACCACAGTTGTAGCCGTTGAATTGGAGCTTGTATGAAAAGCATTTTGAAAAGTATACGGAGGTAAATGACCGAGCTTACTCGTTCGACGATTTAATCCGCGACAGGGACGATTTTGATTTGCTAGGGTTTGAGGGTGAGTTGCCGCAACGACTGATTGAGCGTACCCGTGAGTAACAGACTTCGCGAATCCTTGACGCGCAAGATTCGAATAGAGATTGTTGTAGATGGGCATTTAGTGATGGTTTGACCTCTCAGGGTTGGTTGAGAGGAGACTATTGAAAGTGAATGTCAGTATTCCTGTTCATTTAAATGCAGAAGTTCGTGTGCCGCGTCTGGGGTGGAGAGAATGGCATATCTGACTCAGAGTCTGCACCAACTGGAAAACGACAAGAAACTTACTTCAAGATCTCAATGATTCAATGGTTGCAGGTTCATTTGACAGCTATACTGTCAAACCAACGCGCTGTTTGAGGTTTTTGGGCGGGGAGGAGGGGGAAGAGGAGGGGAAGAAAGAGATTTTTCAACTTTTTGATATTCGAAAGGTCTAATGGGAATTTGAATGAGTGGCGCCTTTGAATTATGAAAACCTCAAGAATGGTTTTATGGCGTGTGTGTGTATGTAGTCAAGTTGAAGTTGAAGTTGAAGGGTATATATAAAGCAATGTAAGGTAAAAAACTGTGAGAAGATTATTCTGGTCGGATAGACGAGGGCTTGATTTTGAGGGGATTTTGATGGTTGGGTGAATACCGAGTATGATAACTTCGGATGATCAACTACTTTACCAGAAAAGGTTAGATAGATGGAGTTTCCCTGCATTATCATAATATTATTCAAGCAATATTCAAGTAATATCAATGGATGGCATAGACACGAGGATAACGTCAGCTTTGACGGAGATCGGAACATGAAATAATCCGATGGATGAGGCTCGGCCGCCATCGGGATGCGGGAATATACGGGATCTCCCATGATCGTTTCTCTGGCCGAGGATCGATCAATTGACGAAATTTACCTACATATGGATTACCTAATGCAATCATATGTGGAGGAGGGAAGCTCATGGGAACCACATGGAACCAGATAGAAATCCATCAAACACCCCACAATTCACAATCGACTAGCTGCAACGGGTGATGACTAACCTGATACGAGGGGATGAAAAAAAAAAGAGAAAGAAAATCTGTACCTACTTATTAATGTGGGGCGTGCAAACCTTAATCACCGTTCTCGGTGTCTCGGCTAAGATTGCATCTATCTTATCTGACCTGATCTCCTCTTATCTTATCCTGTCTTATCTTATCGTATCCCAGCTGACTCATCGTATCTTATCCTGTCTTATCTTATCGCATCCCAGCTGACTCATCGTATCTTATCCTGTCTTATCGTATCGCATCCCAGCTGACTCATCGTATCCATACCCACGCATGCCTGGTCGCGCTCGTCGATCAAACCATCCCGATGCAACCCCATCCACTCTCCAGCATCCATCACTTGCAAACCTTCTCACCCCCTCTCGCTCGACCTCTGCTTGCTTGTACATACCGACGGGCAGCATGGCTCCGCAAACCACAGCCGTATCGGCTCCCGGCAAGGTCTTCTTGGCCGGAGGTTATCTGGTCTTGGACCGCGAACACACCGCCTTGGTATTTGGTCTTAGTGCCCGCATTCACGTGCTGGTGCAAGACATCGATACAAGCGCGGGTGTTCAATTATCCGAGATTATTGTCAAGAGCCCTCAGTTTCGGGAGGCCACCTGGAACTATGGCTATCATCTAGCCAAAGACGATGGGGGCGTTGAAGTTACACAATTACATGGGTGAGATGATATTTCGGGTGGGGGAAGCGCCTCTCCATCTCAACTGTGGCTATTGTCACGTGCGATCTTGTATCCGGCCATTATTGCGATTCCATCCCTCAAGTGTATATCGTACTCCTCTGAACAAACTGACTCGTTCCATATCTAGCTCTCCATCCGCGCCACCATCTCGAAACCCTTTCGTGGAAACAGCCTTGCTCTACGCCCTAACCTACATATCCAGTATCCTCCCCACCCCCACCATAAAACCAACCTCCATCACAATCCTCGCCGACAAAGACTACTACTCTAACCCCTCCACCACGGCCATCGCCGCCGACGCCCATCACCAATTCCTCGACTTTGGTGTCCGTCTCCAAGATGCCCACAAAACCGGCCTCGGTTCCTCCGCCGCCCTCGTAACCGCCTTCACAGGCGCTATCCTCACCCACTACCTCCCCCCCACAAAATTCTCCCTCGCCACCCAAGAAGGCCAATCCCAACTACACAACCTAGCCCAAGCAGCCCATTGCGCCGCCCAAGGAAAGGTCGGCTCAGGTTTCGATATCGCCACAGCCGTGTACGGTACCTCCCTCTACCGCCGCTTTTCCCCCACCCTTCTCTCCTCCCTCGGTGAACCCAGCTCCCCCGGTTTCGCCACGCGCCTCAAGTCCTCGGTCCAAAACACCGCCTCTCAAAAATGGGACGCCCAGATCGAAAAGGGCAAGATTACCATTCCCTCAGGCATGGCACTCGTGATGTGTGACGTAGACTGCGGCTCGCAAACGGTGGGGATGGTCAAAAAAGTCCTCGAATGGCGAAAGCGCGATCCAGCCACTTCCAAGGAACTATGGGATGAGCTCCAACGGCGAAATGAAAAATTGGCCGAAATTCTCTCCACCAACGATATCGCCGCAGCGGGTCATGCATTCTCCGCCATCCGAGAGAAGATTAGAGAGATGGGTAAACTATCCGATGTACCCATCGAACCCGAAGAACAAACCAGACTCCTCGATGCCGTGACGGCGAATGTGGAGGGTGTGGTTGGGGGTGTGGTACCGGGTGCTGGTGGCTATGATGCAATCGTGCTATTGGTGAAAGACGACGAGAAAACTACCGAGGACATCAAGAAGTTCCTTGCGACATGGAGTCGGGAGCAGGGGAGCAATGTTAAATTGCTAGGGGTGAAGGGGGAGATGGAGGGGGCGAGACTGGAAGAGGGAGGGTTATATGGTCGATTACTTGTGTAGATACCTAGCATGTAGAGCAAGGGGAGATTGGCCATATATATTATTCGTCTCTTCCTTCACATACCTATTCATGCGTTTTTTTGTTGGCTCGTTTTTAGTCGTATATGCTGTTTCCTTCCTATCGTGCTGATCGTCATCCTATACTTGCTTTCCCATGTCCTCGTTCATATCCACATTTCGTATGCTCATTCATCGTCTCAACTCATCTCATCTCATCTCGAATCCACAATCATCTATTCTCACATCCCTTTAATCTTCCCCATACCACCTTTCCCTTTCATCCCCTTCATCCCCTTCATCCCCTTCGTCCCCTTCATCCCCTTCATCCCCTTCATCCCCTTCATCCCCTTCACTCCATATCTACCAACATACCTACATAGATACACACAAAGCGCAAACGAAAGCCAACCCAATCGCAAAGAAAAGGGGGGTATATCATCACAAACAAATTATTCATCGCTACTCTATAAACCACACTACACCACAGCACAGCACAGCACGCCACGCCACGCCATATCATCCCATCCCATGCCATACCATACCACACAAAACGAGATGGCAACCTGCTAAGATTTTTCAAAACGAAATAAATAATGCTGAAACCTCGTTTCGAGTCTCAAAATTAAATCATAAAATCATCAAAACTATTCATTCATCATTGTTCGTTTCCTGTAAACCATTTTTCTGGTGCCTACTCCTATCTCCCTTGCAGATATTAGTTAAAAGCTTAACCCTCTCCTTTCCCCTTCGGACCCATCATCTCTTCATGAAAGCCGGTATGTCTCTTAGATATACCTACAATCAATCCATCCATCCATCTATCCATCAATAATCCACTGCCATCCGACTAACATCTTTAAAAACCCCTCACCTCAAAAATTTACTCATTTCCAGTTTTGGCCACGGCCCCTTCCACCTCCAGCTTCCCCTGTCCCTCCCCGCACTTCAAGTACTTATCAAAAACCCACGCCTCCCTCTCCCCCTCCATTGAGCTCTCTAGCTCTGCAATAAACTTCGGGACGCCTCCCATGTAAACAGACATTTCGACATGCTTCCCAGGGATATTGGAGCCGATGTACCAGCTTTTTGTCTGGGGGAAGAGGGAAGGGGCTGCGAGGCTGGCGACTTTGGCGTGCCAGGTTTCTTCGGAGGAGGAGCGCGGTTCGATGGTGGAGATGGGGGGGGACTGGGTGGAAAGATCATGAATGGTGCGGGTTATGAAGGAGCCTTGGACTGGAGAGGGAATTAGTTGGGGGTAGGGGTGAGGGACGTGGGATGGGCTAGGATGAGTGCGAACTTGGAGGTTGTTGTTGGGCGGGTATGGGATCAAAGAAGAGGATATACATACCTTCAGCCATCACGGGGCCATTTCCGAAGGCTGTGGGAGCTATGAAACGCGGTGGGGTTAATTTATGGGAAGAGGAAGGGGAAGAGGAATGGAAAAGGGTACCTTGAGGGCCGTATGTCATGAAAAGATTGGGAAAATTAGCCATCGTCATCCCCAGGTATGTCTTAATACCATCCTTCCACTATTCAAGTCCAAATATTAGTACAACATTCCAAACTTCGAATTTCAAATTTCGTATTCCCCCAGCCTCATGAGCACAAAAAGCAAACGAAATAACACCACAGAAACGTACCTTCTCAGCAATACTCCTCCCATCTGTCCCCAGAATATCAATTCCCGTAAAAGTCCCCACAAGAGCATCATACCCAGTCGCCAGCACGATAATGTCAAATTGGTACTCCTTGCCATCTGTCATCCGTATCCCTGTTTCCGTGAACGTCTCAATAGGGTTGTCTAGGATATCAATGATGTCCACATTCTCCTGATTACATACTTCATAGAAGTTTTGCTCGAGTGATGGACGCTTTGTCCCGAAAGCATGGATCTGATTTTCTAGCAATGGAGCTAGGAGATCTTTCTTCTTCGGATCAGTAATCCTCTCTCTACATTTCTCGGCCCAGAAACTATAGGCCTCATCATTAGATTCCTTATTGAAGAGGATATCTATATAAGTGCCAAGCCAAGGACGAAGTCCACCCTCAGCCCAAAGCTTTTCGAATACTTCTCGTCTCTTTTCGGGCGTTTCTTCGATACAACTGCTGTCCAGAAATTCATAATCGAACCCTGCGAAATTTTGGAATCGCATTTTGTAGATCTCATCATGAGTTCCATCAGCTTTTGAAGTGATTTGTTCGCTTTCGGTTAATTTGCGTTGTCGCATTGGAAGACAGATATTGGGTGTTCGTTGGAAGACAGTAAGATGGGAGACTATGGGGCCAATTTCTTGGATGGTCTAAAGAGTCTGTTAGTTTGTTTGAATTTTACCTGCGTATCAAAAGAGGCTTGCCTGGATCCCTGAAGCCCCAGTGCCAATTACTGCAACTTTGGAACCTGCCATTTCGACACCCTCTTGAGGCCAACGTCCTGATTGCGTTAGTAAGACTTCTACTACTAGAGTCAACAGAGAAATACCAGTATGATGAATCACTCCTTTGTACGAATCAATACCTTTAAAGTCTGGGATAAAGAATTTCGTCAAAGCTCCGGTGCAGAGTATAAGAAATTTGCAGTTGTAAACATATCCAGTGCTCAAGGTGGCATTCCAGCGACTAGTTTTGGTATCGAACTCGGCCCGCGTGATTTTAGTATTGAGTACCACGTCTTTGATCAAATCTAGTTTTTTGTCAATGTAATCGAAATATGTTAGAAGCTCTGATCTTCCTGGAAAACGTTCTAGCCATGTAAAATCCTTATAGAGATCGTCGAAACCGAATTCATAGATGGGAACGTGAGTATCAACTCGAGCACCGGGGTAATTGTTCCAATACCAAACCCCGCCCAGCCCACCAGCTTCTTCTACAACTTTACAGTTGTAGCCAAGTTTTCTAAGAGAGTGCAGTTGATACAATCCACTGATATACAAAGACTGTCAGAGGCAAGCTTCATTTAGTGGGTATTCAATACTCACGCAAACCCAGCTCCGACAATTAAAGCATCTAGACTATTTGAGGTAGACATTTTGATTAAGCTTAATCAGTTATTACGCTGGTTGAATCGGTTGAGTCGATTGCTGAATAAGTCTGCGTGTTTCTTAATTCCCAGTGTATAAGCCGCAAAACCCTAAGGGGAGGATGGACAACAAGTCAAGGAGTAATGCTGGGAAATGAGGAATGATATACTTTGTGAGCATGTTGAGTTACATCGGGCATGGCTTGATCAGAATCTCCAATCAAAATCAGACAATATTTTGTATAACAAGAATTGGTGACAGCCACACTGGTTTCTGTAGTAAATGACAGCTCCAGTTCCATAGAAAACGAACAGAGCCAGTATGATACAGAGGCCAGTGCATGCTTCGTGAAGCCTATTGTAACAATTGTTACATCGCTGTACTGAAGAAATGACCAGCGAGAATATATAGATTCATGCCGAACACTACGTTAACCAGTTGTAAAAGGCAGTTCAACGGAACCATGAACGATTTGGGGTATGGAGCGAGAGCCCACATAATACTGTTATTCAAGCAAAAGCACTTTCAAATATTCGCATATTCCGGTTATCGCAACATGCAAGAGGGACAGTATCCTATGTAGTATTTAAGCAGATGCAGCAACTTCTGATATACCCGAAGAATACCTATCACCGTTGCACCGTTGTAACCAAGCACCTCTGGGTAAGAATACTAACGCCTGGGGTTGAGATATTGACTCAAAAAGGCGTACACAACGAGGGAAGGGAGTCCCTGATTTGCTAGCCACAGTTTCAATGAGCTCCTAATTCATGCTATCCCTAGTTGATTAGGGTCACAACTTGTGCTGATGTCTGATCAGAAGATGATGTTATGCCAGTATGTCTCTTATTGATAACCCCTCAGACATGCGTTTTTGTAATACAATGCAATGCACTGCCAACTGCAGTACCATGGTAGAAACCTTGCAATACTGCGAGGAATTGCGATGAACATCAAGAGGTATGTATGAGGAAGGCAAAAGCTAGCCATGTATCACCATTTGCCTATTCAGAACCACCGGCGATGAATGATTGCTATTGGTAATCTTACGGCAGTTCTAAGCCTCTGCATGATACAGTGAACGCTTGCTCAACTATTCAATCAGTGGGTGACTTTTTCCCATCTTGGGTCAACTGTATGAACGAACGAACAGCCAGACGATTTCTACTCTGTGGTTGAAGAGAATTTGAAGAGGGATGAAGTCGAGATGTGAAGTGTGAAGATACGAGCAGTCCTTTATTTATTACTCGAGTAGTTACGAGGTGGTTAACCTTAGCGGATATGGAGGGTCGCTTCGGTGCATTCCGCCCGCAAATTTTTGATTGATGACTCAAATCAAAACCAAAACCTCCAAAAAAAAACAAATCCAACCCCTCCTCCCCTTCCTCCCCTTCCTCCCCCTCCATTTCACAACCTCTCAATCATCAAACTGTATTCCCCACGCCTCATCACCCGAGCCATATCTAAGGCCAACACTAGATTCTCCAGAGCAATGGCTACTTTCATCAACATCAAATATACTCCTGCAGAGGAAACTGAGCTCAAGCAATGGACCCTCACCTCTGAGCGTCTCAAGACCTCCAGCTCCGAAACCCGATCCCTCCTCGATTCACTCAACACCCATTTAGCATCCCGAACAACCCTTCTCGGTTCCAAGCCTTCTTCTGCCGATATCGCCATTTACGAGAGTTTAGCGCCCCAGGTTGCAAAATGGAGTAGTGAGGAACGAACTGGAGAAAAGGGCCACCCAAATATTGTTCGCCATGTGGATTTCGTGCAGAATTCGCCTATTTTTGGGTTGAATGTTGAAGAAGAAAAGAAGGTCAAGGTTGATGCTGAGGAGATTCTTTATGTTAAACCACCCGTTGATGCCAGGGCCGAGAAGGAGCGACTGAAGAAGGAAAAAGCTGCTGCAGTCGCCGCAGCAGCTGGAGGTGAACAAAAAGATTTGGCAGATCGAACCAAGGGAAATGACGACAAGGGAGTTTTGGCCCAGGTTGCTGATAAGGTTGCCGAGGCAAAAGATACAGTCGTTGCAGCTGTCACTGGCGAAAAATCACAACAACCTAAGCAAAAGAAGGAGAAGAAAGAAAAAGCACCCAAACCTCAGAAGGCTCCAGCGCCAACTGCTCCACTTTCTCCATGTTTGATTGATCTTCGTGTGGGTCATATCTTGAAGGCTATCAAACATCCCGAAGCCGACTCTTTATTCGTTTCAACCATTGCTATGGGTGACAAGGCCGGAACCGACGATACATCCGAATACGAAGGGCAAGTTGTTCGAACCGTCTGCTCTGGCCTGAACGGTCTCGTTCCTTTGGAAGAAATGCAAGGCCGCAAAGTAGTAGTCGTTTGCAACCTGAAACCCGTCAAGATGCGTGGTATCAAATCATGCGCCATGGTTTTAGCCGCATCCCCTAAGCTTAAGGAGGGAGAAGAAGATCACCATGCCGGTCCAGTTGAACTCGTTACCCCACCAGCTGAAGCCAAAGCTGGCGAGCGAGTATTCTTCGAGGGATGGAAGGGAGAACCAGAGGGAGTCTTGAACCCAAAGAAGAAGGTTTGGGAGATGATTCAACCGGGCTTCACCACAACTGCAGATTTGGAAGCTGCGTTTGATGCAGGTGTTGTGAAGGAGTTGAGCAAGGAAGGAGAAGAGGCCAAGACTGGGGTTGGAAAATTGGTCACTGAGAGTGGTGGTGTTTGCAAGGTTAAATCTTTGGCTGGAGCTATCATCAGATAGAGTATGTGAGCCAAGACGAACGGGAAAAGTGATGGCATGGGCATGGATCGGGGTCTACTTTACATCCTTCAAAATGCCCACAACAGAAGTCTCAGATCTACCGCGTCAACTTCAACGATAACACTGTCGTTTTACCAGGAGACATGGCGAGTCACTGAACACCCAAATATTCTACTGGTGGCCGGTTAAACCCACTGGTCTTGATCTTCGCGATAGCTATAAAAATAGATGAATGAGCATTTCATGATGATCTTTAATTCTAAAGGCTAAACGTGAAAAAGATGTGATGACCGTCAAGTTATAACCAACACATTCACCCTCTTCCTCTTCCTGTATATCCTTCGTTGATTCTCCATCCCAATCCAAATTAATGATTGTCTACAGTCACCTCTTCACCCGGTAATTCCATTCCATCCCACCCCATACCCCAAGGGTCGATATATAGAGACCATGTATGTATGCTATGCACCCCAGACAATGCCAATGCTTGCAATTATATATCCATGCTACATGCCCACGCCATTTGTTCCATATCCTCGCAAGCTCGCTCCAAATGTACTTCCAATCCCAGATATACACCTCGAAAGATCAACTCCAAGTTGCCATCATGTCCAGATGAAGGCAAGAAGGCCTTGGCAAGCTTGAGCTAAGCCCATTTGGTACAGAAGGATTTAGTGAGGTTGATATGCAACATCCCCTGATCTCTTGAAGACCAACTTCCTGGGATCGGAATTATCGTCGCCGTTGTCATCATCGACATCCACTTCTATCTTATCATCGACCTCCAACACGGCCGTGCCATCTGGGATGGAGTTTAGCAGTGGCGTGGATTTCTTGCCGTTCACATGTGGGCCCTTGGGCTTGAGAGCTTCGTCTTTCTTTTCCAATTCCCCCTCCCCTCGCAACACCTCAATCTTCCTCTCGGCAATCTCCTTCACCTCCGCAAGTCTCCTCTTGATATTTGCAATCTCCGCACTGCACTCCCCATCGCGTAGGAATTGATGAGCGGCATGCTCACATTGTCCTTGACACCACTCGAGCCCTTTATCTAACTCGTCAAATATATCAGGGGAACCCCTTACTCCGAAGCCACCACCGGCCCGTCGGTAGCCTTTAAACACGTTCATCGTATTCCCGA
The DNA here is from genome assembly GCA_002162555.1 of Monilinia aucupariae. NCBI lineage: Eukaryota > Fungi > Ascomycota > Leotiomycetes > Helotiales > Sclerotiniaceae > Monilinia > Monilinia aucupariae. Next base: position 825,977 of record NGKF01000010.1, read on the forward strand.
TACTCACGCAATCTCGAGTGGGACCCATGTTTCTCGTCGATACGAATTTTAATTTCGGCCCGTTCGAGTGGGATTGCGAAGCGGCGGCTTGGAGGTCCAGAGATGCTTTGGGCAGGGCCCCGCCCAGTATCTTTGAAGCTTCCGATTCCGATTCATCGTCGCTCTCATCCTCGGCTTCCATTTCGGCAGCTCGTCTCATGTCCGCCATTTTGGCGGCCATCTTGCCCTTTCTCATGGCATTTCTATTCCCGCTCACAAATTTGACGAGCTCCTCAAAGGCGGTTTGGACAGCAGAGTCGTAGTACACGATTATCATCGACCGGGTTCTATATTTGGGGGCTTGCGAGTTTCCGGATGCGAGAGATTCGGTTTTGCGCTTTCGGAGGACGGCGGGGGCGCGTGGGAGGGGCTCGGTGAGGGGTGTAGGTTGGGACGACTGTCGGGTTAGGGCGCTGGGAGATGCTCGAGGGGTGAGAGGTTTGGGTGATGAAGGTTGAGGTTGAGGTTGGGCTTGATTGTATTCGAGGGCGGCCGCCGCAGCAGCTCGATCTGCTGAGGGGGAATTGGGTCCTGCCTTTGATGGTGTTTCATTCTGTGCTGATTTGGGGGGATCGACGGGGGTTTGTACCATGTTTTCGTGTTTGTCAATGGGTGAGCTGCTTCCCTCGCCATCTTTGGGACGCAGAGATTCGGTAGAACCTTTGTTCTTCAGGGAGCGCGCGGGTTTGGGATCTACCAAACGTGCCAATTCAATTTGTCGTAGAGCGATTTGGCTGTTTAGGTCGTCCAGTCGTTTGTTCCAGTCTGGTATGGATTGGGTGAGGGTTGTCAATGCCTCTAGTGTCGAGAATGCCGCCATGATGAATATGGACAAAGACAATTAAGCTGAGTATGTTCTGATTTGGGTATTAGGTTGGGCAAACTATATTCTTCAGGGGATATTCGGCTTGGAGTAAAGACGGCAACGGTAGCAAGCGTCCGAGTCAAGTATATAAAGCTTCGAGATAGTGAAGAGCTAGAGCAACATGACTCTATCAAAGCGGAGGAATGGTATAATAACGCGGGCGACTCGTTTGCGTAGGAGATAGAATATTGAAGTAGAGTAATATCCTCACTCCCTCGTTCAGTTATAGGACCTGAAGGGGATTTATGAACCAGGAGTATGATCTAAACATCGAATAAACGTTGAATAATGCACGAGTATTACTTTTCCCTACTTTTTATTATCCTTTATTAGTCTTTATCACATTCATTATTGTTCCCCTCGATGCAGAGGGGCATCGAGTGTGGTACGTGTATATCGTGTGGATGAATAAATGAGGTAGTGTACGAGTAGACGGTACATGTAACCTTAACCACTGAAGTTAAGCTTCAGGGATTCTTCGGATCGGTGGAACCCCTTCATTCTCATAAAAATCAAGCGAATCAGCAACCTCCTTTCTATTTTCCGGTTGATCGATAAGCAGCATGGAAAACGGTAGAAACGTCGTTGTACATCGTATGGTCCTCCTTTTTTTTTTTGAAAGCAGAGAGATCTTTTCATCCCTGAAGCATTGTCGTGAATGATAATGGCATGAATCAACGGAGCGACAGAAACACGTAAAAACACGCAACAATACGACTTTCCATGCACCGAGCGGTTATTTTTGCAAAAACGTAGCACTCTTTTTCGTTTCAACCAAACTGCCGGCACCTTTACGACGACCTGATAGATCCAGAGCACGGAGTAATTCTGGATATCGGACAGGTGCAGAAGAACTGATACATACTACATACTACAGAATGCTGCTGTTGTTGTTGCTGCTGCTGCTGCTGCAGTGTCAAGTGCGGATGAAGGAAGGTTGATTCTTTACGTGCGCTTTCTCTTGAAACCAACCAACCATTTCTTCCCTCAAGACCCTGTATTAAGAAGTTGCCGTTGCCGTCTGTTGCTGTTGCTGCCGTACCAATGTGGATGGGGAAACTCCCTGACTCAAGATCGTAATATGGAACCGACTCCAAATATCTGATAGGTCCGAGATCCTTACGAACCGTCTCCCAACCCCCTTTCCCTTCTTCGTCTTGTACTGCATAAGATTGCCTTGATGGAAAAATGGTTGAATTTGACCGAGGAAGCTTGCTAATGCCATAAATCTCACTGTATGCCGTCGCCGTGTACCTACCTACCTACCAACTTGGTCTTGTCATACATGGTGTACAGTTCATGTCCCCCTCGTGATTAGGTATCACCAACCAGTGGAACACTTGCTTGTAGCCTTGTACTCAAGCTCGTGGAGTAAGACCGCGCAAACCATTACGGATCGAGTCTTTCCTGCGTGTGTGTGGCACGTACTTCTGATTGATCATTTGGAGATGTTCTCTTTAAGCATATGATATACTCGTAGCGTCGTAAGGCTCCACCTCGATGATAGGTAGGTACCACCCTCATGATAATTATCTACAATCGTGGACAGCTAAGTTCACGTACCTACTGCCGAGATATGGCGGTATGTCATAATGCACGCCAAACCCCTCTCAAAAACATTTCCCCTTCACCCGCATCCTCATGCCTCCCACCCCCTCTCGGGTAAATCTATCCATCCGATCCGGTCTTTATTGTCAACCGGTGAGGCATGTGGAGGATCGAAGCTAGAAGGCGTTATCATCTGTATGTCTCGTGGCATTTAGTCCTTTTAGCCTTGTTGACAAGGACAGGGCCATCGAGAACGGCAAGAAACTTTTACAGGAGTCTTTTTTTGGGTTCTTTCCCGTTCCCTGTAACACGTGCTGCATGCAGAAAAACGGCCGCCATCGTTTTCTTTGATTGCAAGGATTAGGGCATAGTGGCTGGGATATTCGATGCGTGGGGGGATGCTTGTAGATGAAATGGACTTCCATGAACTCGATGAGGTTAGGGGGTCCGAAAATCCTGGTGGATGTGTTGGTTGACTTTGGAAGACTAGATTATACTCTGTACAAAGTATATACTCTAGTATGGGCACGAACTCACCGCTATTTTGTTGGGCACTCATCAGCTATGGTCCTATCAGTTGTCCTACCCAACCTCCAGCCAAAGATCGCTTTCAGATGACCACAGACTCCGTAGAGCAATCTACTCCCATGAAGTCTGCATTAACAGGAACTGAAAGCGAGATAAAGGGAAGCTTGAGTCGGATGTATGTTTATATTAATCTTACAATATCTGCCGCTAGCTATGTCAATGTCAATGCCGTTCGGATATCGTTGCCGAAGCGAAAGCTCTGATGAGTTTATGGCCAAAGCTCTTCCTTCTTCCATTCACCAAGGTTCTCTCCATCTCCATTGGGGCCGATGTAAGTGAATCTCCATCTTCTGGCTTTGTCAGGCACACTCAAATCAAGCTGTTCGACTTCAATGGGCTTGATAATAACAACCCTAAAATTCTTTTGGGCAGCTTCATCGTTCAAATCCGATACTTTTTGACCCAAGGACCAATTCGGATCGCTTGGGGGTTGCGAAACAGGAGTTCCCGGGATAGGGTTCTTGAAACTACCTATGTATCAGTTAGTTGGAAGGTTCATCCGATTGCTATTGGGGTTTTTTTACCTCGCATTCCAGGACTGAGATTTCCAAAATGAGCTGTTATCTCTTTTCTCCAACTCCAGTCATCCTTCCCATCCTCTCTCACAACTCTCATTCTCTCTCCAATCTTCGTCTTTACAGTTCGAGTGCCACTTGATTCTTGACCACCCCCTTCGATATCTTGACCTACGATGTATGCTTCCCCTTTAAACCTCCATTGTGTCATCGCCTCTTTGACCCAAAAGACTGCTTCAACAGGCCCACCACCTCCACTGCCCTGACTTTGTTCAACCTCTCCATGACCCTGAGAACTAGCGAAAATCTCAGGGACTTTTTCCATGCGCACATCCGTAGTGAAAGTGGGTAGATCACTTTCGTAGACTCGATCGTTCTTGGGAGCTTCGTTACGTTTATTTTCTGGAAGCTCAGCCCACATCCCTCTGTAAATGCAGTACCGAGCTCGAGGGAGATAAGGAGTTGGGGAGTTCTTATCATTACTTGGATGTAATGATGAGAGAACGAATTCTGGCGAATCCATCTTTGAGAGGTGGGAGAGGAACAGAGGACGCCATGGAGCGGGCCCAATGGATGCCGGAGTCGTTGTTGATGTAGACATCGTGCGCGCGAGAAGCAAAAGACGTGAAGAAGCTTTGGAAGCTATTTTGAAGAATTTCTTTCTTTCGGGTTGGGCAGGTAAGGTTAGTTAGTAAATGACTGAGGTGAGTCTCTAGGTCGGTAAGGTTGCTGTGCCTACAGCATACAACTTTTTGGAACGAAGTGATGGTCTTGATGTTCATGCGTTTGTTTTCCGTAGGTAAGGGAAGAGATGGGGAGGGGAGGCGAGCAGATTGAGTTCGGTTGGGAAGTTGATGACGCATTGATACGAGTAGATAGAGAAGATTGGAGCTTAAGTAAGCCATTGAAGCTATTGAAGCTATTCGCTCCGTCTCACGGTATTATCGTGGAAGCTTTCACCCCACCAAAATCATCAATCATCAACCATCAACCATCAACCATCAACCATCAACCATCAACCATCAATCAATCATCATCAGATCGTCTGATCAGCTGATCATTCTACCTACTCGTATACTCTACTACTACTTACTCGAGTCATAAGATAAGTCACCACTCAACTCTCAAACTAACAACCATTCCTCCATATCTGGGAATAGCTTCAATTTCTAATATCTAACATCATATCAAACATCCTATCAACACCCATCAATGAATCCCACCCCAACCCTATACCCATACATATCTTTTCCGTCGGTATATGATCTCCCGAAACCCTGACGAGGATCACTATAAGTGCCCCTCTTCCAAGCTGGAAAACATCGGAAAATAGGTGTCTGGGTCCCAATTTAAGGTTATCGACAGGAATTTTACCTCCAATTGAAGGGCTTTCTTATATTGTTCTTGTTTCGAGGGGCAGTGAACATGGTGAAGGAAGAATGCAGGTTGTATGTATTTTCCATAGTAATACGAGCAGAATCTTTGCATTATACTACTCATCCTATTTTCCATATATCTGAGTATTCGGTCCATGCTTCTTTGTTTCTTTCTCGCTTTGCTATTGCTGTTGCTGTTGATGTTGCTGAAACTAGATGAGTTTGAAGGCATTCTTTCCATTTCGTGTGTATATACTGGAGAATTGAAGCTCTCAAATCGTGAAACTCCCCTCTCACCCTCTACTTTTCTACCTTTCTACTCCCAACATGCGTCTTCTAAGCATTACTGCGATAGCACTCTTCGCTTCTCTCATAGCAGCTCATGGAGATGCTGGCCGTGATGTGGTCCCAGTTCCCCCAAACAAGAACAGCAAAACTTGCACCGTTTTGGCCCTTGGAAACCACACAGACGACACCCCCCAAATATTGAAAGCATTTTCGGATTGCAATCATGGCGGTACCATTGTATTTCCCAAGGATCAAGTGTATTGGATCGCCACGAGATTGAATCCTGTTATCTATGATGTGACGATTGATTGGCAGGGAATATGGACGGTTAGTTTGCATTTCTCTCGTAACTTTTATATGAGGTTATCGACTAATTGATGTGCAGTTCTCGGATGATCTCACGTACTGGCGCAATCATTCCTATCCCGTTGCATTCCAAAACCATGCGGCCGGATTCGTCATTACGGGAGATCGTATCCATATAACTGGAGAAGGCGGCGGTGGAATCAATGGCAATGGAAATGCATGGTATGATGACGAAAAAAAGGTCACGCAGCCCGGGCGACCTATGCCATTTGTTTTCTGGAACGTTAGTGAAGTATTCGTCGAACATTGTATGTTTCCCTCCTATCTTTCCCATCAAAAAGGAGGGCATGGCTAACGAGACCCCCTTTCGAAACGCAGTCTTCGTAAAAGATTCTCCTCTCTGGGCATTCAATATCATGAATGGTACCAATATTTGGTTCGACGATATCCTTGCTAACTCGACGGCTATAAATGTGCCATATGGGACGAATTGGGTGCAGAATACTGATGGTTTTGACACGATGGATGCTAACAACATCAAATTGACAAATTTCTGGTATCAGGGGGGTGACGATTGTATTGCTATTAAACCAAGAAGCTACAACATCTGGGCTCAGAATGTATTTCCCGCCTTTTCTTCCTCCATCCTTCCATACTCGTCTTCTTATTCTCACCTTTCCCCTCAAACTTAAGATCCCATAACCAGTCTAGTATTGACGAGAATAGATAACATGCCATGGCGGCAACGGAATAGCAATCGGTTCCCTAGGTCAATACCTCGAAGATGCATCAGCAATAAACATCACAATAAAAGATGTAAACATCCTCACGTACAACCTAGACATGCACAACAGCGCATACATCAAAACATGGATGGCAGGACAAGTCCCACAATCAGGATATGAAAGTGCAGGATTACCTCGAGGCGGCGGCTGGTACGTTTCATCCCCACCCGGCTCGAGCCAGCTTCTCCCCTTAACGTTACCTTCCTCGCTAACCAATTTTCTTTTTTGGGGAAAAAATAGGGGCAACCTAACCAACCTTCTCTTTGAGAACTTCCACATCGAGGGCGCGGCCCTCGCCGCCGGCATCTCGCAAGATTCGGGCAACAACGGTTCCTATACCGGTACATCCAAATTCCTCCTCTCAGATATCACGTTTCGCAATTTCACGGGCTTCTTAGCGGGTGCAAAGGGGACGCGCACGGCGAGTGTTAGTTGCAGTAATGCGAATCCCTGTTTCGGCATTGAGTTTGAGAACTTTCATGTGGCGTCTGCGGAGGACGTGACGGCGGCGAATGCCACGGGGACGTGTAGCATGGTGAAGAAGGGGGGTGTGAAAGGTATGTTGGGGAGTGGGTGTTCGTGAGTGGGTGTTTGTGAGGCAGAGGGTGGGTAATTGTGGTGGATGAGATGATATGAGGACGAGGGGATGGGAGATTGGATGATATATCTATTTATATATCTCGTTCTTATATCAGCCCGGTGCTTTTGAGACGAAAAATGAAAGATTTTATAAAGCCCAACTTCGGACTTTATCTTGAACTGAATGGCATGGAACAATTGAACCTGTGCATGTGGTACTGCACGAAGAACTGCTATCCAAGCAGGACTTGCAAATACACTGCGGAATAGCACGTCGTTTGGTCACAAAGTTATGCATTTCGTCAAGTGTAGTGCCTTGATTATCACGTGTCATTCCTATTCTAATACTCGCTCTCTAATGAGCAGCATGGGAAGTTTCCGAATGGTTTATTGTAGCTCTTCTTTTCACCCAGTGTTTTGAATGAAAGCATTCCATGTGGATGTCTATCGCCAGGTTGTCCATTACTAGGATGCCATCACCAAGATGCTTAACTTCCTCATGCAGAGTCTTATCATGATCTCCGGCTCCCCAAATCCTCCTCCCCGCTAGCCCCATATAACTCCTCTTCACGATCTACACATCCATCATCTGATTATCTCCCTCTGCTTCAGCTACCCCGGCTTCCTCTCTCTCCGGATGACCTCTCAGTTTCCATCTAACTTCCATAACTACCAACATAGGCCCCTCCCCCCTCTCCAACAAATCCTTTCTTTCTCGACATTTATCCCCGTCTTTCCCTTCAGCAGGTTCCGTGAGTTTACAGGCATCATTGACGCAATACGGACAAAAATCACTCCAATGAACCTTTTGACCTCTCCACTCCCACATCTTTACATCCCCAAGCTCCACCCTCTGCAAGTTTTCTCTCGCACGAGAATTGGTGTCTTTCCTCGTACTCAACACTCCCCTCTCCCCCATCGGAAACTCCCACATCCGAGCCCACTCTACGATGCTCCGCAACTCCTCCCTCTTTTCTTCGCTGGTTTCGAATTCGAACTCCAAAACCTCAAGTTTCGCCATATTCGCAAATGCGCATCCCCATTTTCCGCCTGCCCAATTGGGTGCGTCGCCTCTTCGAGACGCCTCCATGTCAAGGCGCATTTGGTGGAGATGGACATTCCCTCGATAGGGATTTATATTCAATGGCACATTCTCTTCGTTCCACCACCAATCTCCTCTTCGGATTGTGATCTTTAGAGTGGTGATGTTTTGGAGAAAGGGCTTGCGAGAAAGAATTGTGAAGCTATCCTCGAGCCAGAAGATCTGGGCGTTGAGGTGAATGCTGTTTACGAGAGCGAGCTGGTAATCGGGGAGGCGGAGGAAATAGGAATCTTCGGCGCGAGGAGGTTTGTTGCCGGGAGGATGGCGGTCGTGCCAGAATACGTGGGGGATGGATGTTGGGGGCAGATGATAGGTTTCGAGGTAGATGCGACGACATGTTCTGAGGAGCGCGACGTGAAGCTTCGTGCGGCAGGTGAAGCCGGGACGTGTGTAATTGGTGTTGGGGTCGTAGTTGGTATCTGGGATTGGCGTGGGGCTCAGGACGTAGGAGAATATTAGGGTGCGGATTTCGGCGGGGAGGATGCCAGAGTAGAAAGGGGAAAGGAATTGAAGGCGCGGGGTGGTAGCTTTGAGGTGGATGGGGAAGGATATTGGAATGGGTTTGGGGCGGCGGAGACCGTAGCGGACACGGTGGGTTCTGCTGGTTCGGTAGTCCATGATTGAGGTATGGGTTGAGATTTTAAAGGTTTTGATAATCGTTGATAATATACTTGAGGGACAGATCCCCGCGACAATGCTGTTTAAATGCAATAGAAAGAGGAGGCGAGAGAGAATGTTGGAAGAAGAAATCCAAATTGAAACTTCAAACTCGATGAGTTCATATCGTAGGGCTATGCTGCGCCATGTACATGCGGGGTTGGAAGAGGGGAGACTCTTGGCATGAATTCACTGATTGCTATGTAGGTAGCCCGCCAATAGCTAAGAGCACTTACTGACTGCCCTCGTAGTGAGATTCCATATGGCAAGGCTGAGCAAACGTCTCTCTTTTTCGATTGTTGATGGCTTCGACGAGTAGGTTGTCTGCATACAAAATGGAAGAGCCTTTGGATTGTAGAATAGCCTGTCACCGGAGCCTGTCACCTGATACGACCTCTTGCCATGGCTATCTACAGGGTAGAAGCTAAAACCATCCCTACACGTGCTGCTCGAGTATAATTGATTACATCGAGTCAATATCAACCGCATCAAGCGCTGCGATTCGATGAGAAACGGCAGGCAGCCCGGCAAGCAAGTAATGGATCGGCATACCCAGGGGTCAGGATCTAAGCGGACAAAAGCCGAAGACTAAACTTCTCAAACACGGGAAGAGGGCTGTAAAATGCTCCTGTACCGGGCCACGGGTAACCTTCCATGAGGATATACTCGAGTATAGTTTGAAACTTATAGAAGATTCCATTCCGCCATGTTTTGAACCAATCTAAGTGTTCGGGTCCGTATTCCTTCCCCGAGTCCCCCCCCCCATCTACCAGTCTACTACCCCCATCCTCTATCCATAGGGGCAAATTAAATACACAAGAACCCTGCTGTAGATGAAATGATTGATTAACTTTTTGGATATGGTGCGTTAGGCATTAGTTGTCGATTCTCAGGCGTTGATTCTTGAAGGTCTAATTGTACACTCAGGCGTGTTGCAGTGCTGCACAGAGTAGACATTAACTTTACGCCCTAGCTTCTGTTCTCCTCCCGTCCCGTATGTGTACTGAAGGGTCTCGAGAAGGCGGCCATATTACACCAATTTTGAAAATAAGACAAGGCAAGAATGATCCGACTTTTCTTCAATAGAGTTTTCAGACTGGGTGTGAATGGTAGAGATTAGAAGAACGAAAGATGTACATATTGGAGTAGAGCCTGAACTGATTACTCGAGTAGACAGAGATATACTCGAGTCTGTCCCTACTCGAGCACTATTAGTCTACTAATCCACGAGTCTACTAGCCTCTCCACTCATATTTATCTTCGCTTTTCTTTCTGTCTTCTTTTTGAGGGGAGTTTAGAAATCTGAAACCTTCTAGGGCTAATGATACCGGCAATTCAAACGGTTAACCCGTTGAGGCGTTATCGTTGGCCGATCACTTGTGGCTTTATATACTCGAGTATATGAAAAGGATGAATTTACGAAGTACGAATACAGTATAAACATAAGTAAAACCTTGATGAGAAAGTTAGTTTATAAAGTCTAAGCATCGTCCTTCAAGAATACGAGGTGATATCTCTCAATGATTAGATAGATAATAGAGTACAGTACGACGAGTTAACATATTGCTCTTGCTGTTTCCTTCATCTGATGCTTGTCCAATTCAAGGGCCTGGGTGATTCGATATTAGCCACAAGATCCCAGCCTGCCCTGCGGGTCCTTGATCTTTCATCCTCGAGGGTTCTTCTCAAACACAGACACAGACAGGTTGGGTGGATGCAGGAGGGGAAACTTGATAGGAAGTCAGCATATACAAGCGGATTGTATTGGGACAGCTCTTGTCCAAAGAGAGGAGAGGGGAGAGGGG
>NGKF01000010.1:836529-897282 GCA_002162555.1 Monilinia aucupariae
AGAAGAGAGAGGAGAAGGGGGAGAGGGGAGAGGAGAGAAGAGAAGAAGAAAGGAAAGAGAAAAGAGAAAAGAGAAAAGAGATCTTGGATCACGTGAGATTCATGAATTTATCGGTTCACTGGTGGTTCAAGGGTTCAAGGGTTCATGGATTCATGGATGGATTCATGGATTCAATTCCTTCAACCACCAACCTTATTCTTTCTTTCATTTACGACGACTCGCAGAGTACTCGAGTATTCATTCATTCATACTCGTCCTGAGTCTATCTATTCTCTTCTTCAAGCACTTCTTATATACCTATATACCCTCAAAGTTGTCACTATTCCCATATCTCTCTTTCGTTGAACTCGTTCGATATCTTTTCATCTTCAAATCTTTCATATCTGGTTCAAACTTAACCTCACAATCAACCACTTATCATCGACGCCATCCAAGCAACCTTCATCCTCAGCTTTACCTCCTTACCTTGCCGTTCGCTCCAAAGATATCCCATACATACACATCCATCCCACCCACCACCCACCACTCACCACTCACCATCCATTCATCACAAGACGCTAGCTGTTCTCAAATTAAACGTCCAAGGTTATAGTGCCCTACTACCGAAGTACCTCCTGCGCAAACTTGATGTGCATGTCGAAAAGGAAGCGAGTGAACTGCTCAATATCTTATGGACCTGCGAAACCTGGGAAGAAATCCATCATCAAACGTTGCGTCAATAAAATTCAATGTCCCCCAGGTCAAGGAAGACCCAAAAACTTATGCTCCCTGACTCACCAACCCATACAAAATCGCCTTTTAGAGGCGCGAAATTCTTTGAATCAAGATATAATGAGGAGGACTCAATAGATTCGGATTCAGATACGCCAGGAGAATACGAAGAGCTCGGTACAATAGGTCTTACAGATTTTCTCGACTTCGATCCTAAGCCCACCCTGATATTCGACCTTCTGCGGAATAATGCCTTTGAAGATAACTTGGAGGCAGTCTACACAAATAAGGCTTTTCAGTCAAATCTCAATTTTACGAGCGCCGTTTTCCGTAACTCGGGGCCAACTTCTCTAATCTTTCATCCTGAAGACCCTACCTACACAACTTTCAAATCTCTAATCAAGGATTTCATTCGAGAACAAGCCAGTGGAAGCTTTCTGTGCCAACCATTCTCATACAATGGATTTTTCTGGTCTGGCTTCACAATTCAGAAGAGATGGGTTTTGATATGTGGTAACAAAGTTGATGTTGAATTAAGAGATCTAATCTTCAGCAAGTATCCCCCCAGTCAACAGGAAAATTCAATTACTACCGTCTCCGAAACTACAGTTGCAGCCTTGAAAGATGCTCAAGTATCAAATCTTAATAGCCCAATGAGTGGCGCAAATATAGAAAGTTTGATTATGAGTGAAGCTGCAACGACTCCTTGTCCAGATATCACAGTCGAGTCCCCAGTGGGATACCTTTCCGATCATATAAAGTTCACTCGAAATTTCAACTGGTCCTCAACACCTTTGGGGCCAATGAGTAGTTGGTCGCCCGAGTTTCGCCAGCTTGTCAACCTAATGATGGCCAACCCGCATCCTGTTGCTCTTTTCTGGGGCGAGGAGTTGACATCGTTGTATAATGAAAGCTATTCTGAGACTGTGGCTGTTCAAAAGCATCCACAGTTAATGGGTACAAGCGCTAGAGGTCAATTCTCTGAGATATGGGAGGAGTAAGTCCGCATTATAGTATATCTCATTATGGAGAGACATTGAGTCTCACATCTTTCTTGGTCTGTTTAACACTGATCGATATTAATACTAACCTCTCGCAATAGGATTGAAGGGGCAATTAGTGCGTGTGTAACAACGGGACAGGGAGTCGCAATGACAGATCAGATGTAAGCACAGCACATGCTATCAACATTGCAGTATTGGCATCGATTCCTATTCTCGAAGTTGCCCTGTTGTTCCACTCAATTCGTGTATCCTGTGTAAAGTTTTGGAAAGGCTTTATATTCCCAACCCTTCTCATTTGCTTGTTCTGCATCATTTTTTCTTGGCATATTTGCCACGTATATTCTTACCTTTCTTCCCATTCTAAACCGAGTCTACCACAGCTTGATTAGAGGTATATACTAACCTAATCATCAGGTTGGCAATCGAACGTCGAGGGTTCGTTGAGGAAACATTTTTTGTAGGCAAATTCACTCATTAGATACCACTTCCGCCCCTGTGCTCCAGTCAATACACGTCCTCCAATTCCCAGAGATTATTATCATCGTTACCATGCTCTGCTTAGAATAGGTCACTAACTCTGGGGTCTTTTGCATTATAGTCATGGGCATCGACTCCAATTTGGAAAGCCGGTTACACTCCTGAACTGTTAGGTTTTTACAGCTCTCCTTTTGAGACCACCGGGAAAGTGGTCAATCATCGCAGGATGAAGACACTTTTGAGGGTCAGTGAACAAATATCCCTTGCCCAATCTGTACCCGACTTCTGGAAATTGGTTCTTGGTTCCCTCGTTGAAAACGAGTATGATTTTCCATTTGTTTTGCTTTACTCGGTCCTCGATGACTTTGAGAATGATGCAGCGTCATCCATAGGCTCTGTTTCCGCCAATAGCTCCACAAGTATCAAATCTGTTATTTTAGAAGGCTCGCTAGGTGTTCCCGAAGATCATGTATCAGCTCAAACTAGGCTCGATCTAAAAAGAGATCGGGGAGGGTACGTGCCAGCATTAAGAGAAGCTATGAAGACACGTCAGCCCAGTTTGCTGTCACTTTCGGATAGTATTCTGCCAGTTGGGTTGACTCGAGAATATGACTGGAAAAGAGGGTATGGTGAGCCATGCCGAGATGCAGTGGTATTGCCCTTGAGGCCACCCAACGGCCAAAATATTCTGGGTTTTCTAGTTATTGGGGTGAACCCCCGAAAGCCGTATGATGCCGACTACGAATCTTTTGTCAAGCTTCTGAACAGACAATTGGCAAACTCTCTAGCCTCAGTCACACTTTTTGAGGACGAGATTCGACGTAGTAACGATGCTGCTGAAGTTGCTGCTGCTGAGAGGTTAGGGTTATACGAAGAACTAGCTTTACAAAAAGGTAGACTTCAACGTATTGCTGAAGTATCGCCTGTCGGCATGTTTTCGGTTGATACCGATGGTGTATTGCTTGAAGCCAATGATCGTTATTACGAGATTACCAATCTTTCTCGAGATACTGCCTCCAAGATATCTTGGATGGATATGATTGCTCCATCTAGCATCCCGACTATGGTAAAGGGTTGGGAGAAACTGACTATTCACAATCAACCTTGGTCCGGCGAACTTCAACTCATCAAACCATGGTACGATCTCGTTACGGGCGATGAATACGAAAATTGGGTTCTGGCGAGCTATCAACGTGAGTTATCTTCAGATGGAAGTATCAAGAGCATCATGGGATATTATACAGACATCACACTTCAAAAAAGATTCGCCAAAGAAATGGAAGATCGTGCAGAGTTCGTATTATTTTTGTGTTGACTTCACTTCTTATTCTTGGCTGTTTGAACTTATAATTATTGTCATGCAAATATGGATTTTGTTTACTGACTTACTTTTGTGCTCTAGACTCTCCGAACAACTTTTATTTCGTACAAATCAAGCCGATGAAATCAGGCGAAATTTCAAACGATTCAGTGACCTGGCTCCTGGTGGCCTAGCGATTCTAGATCCAGATGGCGTCCTTACCTATGCAAATGATCAATGGGTTTCCATATCAGGCTTATCAAAAAACGAAACGTTGTCAGAAACCCCCTTCTCATGGGCGGCTGCAATAGGAGACTTGGACAGACCGAGGTTTGCCTCGAAATGGGCAGAGTTGGTTACACAGAATACTACCATTGTTACAGAAACTCGTATGGAAAACCCATGGGTTGGAAATATTGCTGGAAGTACACTCACGATTCAACGTTGGGTATTGGCTACTTTCTCACCTGAATTGGATAAGAATGGGAATTTGAAAAGTGTGATGGGCTGTAAGTTATGTTCACTTGTATTTCCTTTCTGTTGGATCACGAGTTAGTGAAGGTTTATTATGTTCGAACACGACAGCAAAATTCAGTGTGAAGAAAGAGCAACCTCGACTTTCAAGGGGCTAATCACTCTAAACGCCTGATGCAACCAACCAAAGATCAGAGTCCGAATCTTTGGATTCTAGGACTGGGGATTACTGACATTTTATAGGCTCTACTGACATCTCGAGGATTAAATGGGCCGAGGATCTCCAAGATAGACGTTTGAAAGATTATAACTCCTTCATCGATATCACCAGTCACGAAATGCGCAACCCGCTCTCTGCCATCGGCTTATGTGCAGACGGTATCTCATCATCCCTGAAACAATATAAAGCAGCAAAGCAGAATCTAGATGCAGAAATCGCCGGTATTATTAAAGATGGGATTGATGCAGCCGAGACCATCCAACTTTGCGCTCAATATCAGAAGTCGATTGTGGATGACATTTTGACAATTTCAAAATTAGACTCGAACTTGGTAGAAATCACGCCAGTGGCTATTAGACCCGTCGAGGTTGTGAAGCTTGGCCTGAAGATGCTCGCAGCAGAATGCCAAATGAATTCCATATCTCAAAACCTGTATGTAAGTCAGTCTTTTCGAGACCTAAACATTGACAGTGTCATGCTCGATTCGCATAGATTGACACAGATTTTAATCAACCTCATGATAAATGCTATTAAATTCACCAAGAACGAGAAAAAACGAGAAATTCATGTTTCCATTAGCGCCTCACTCGAAGCCCCTTCGCTCCTCGAAAGTATAGATAATTTCGAATACTTTCCATCTCCTACCAGACTTTCCAAGGCCGATGTCACAGCCAGCGAAGAATGGGGTAAAGGCCAAATCATATATCTTACATTCAAAGTAAAAGATACCGGATGTGGTTTAACGATTTCCGAAAAGAAGAATCTCTTTACACGCTTTTCCCAAGCGTCGCCCCGAACTCATGTACATTATGGAGGATCTGGTCTTGGATTATTCATCTCGCGCCAACTTACAGAATTACAAGGCGGAGAAATTGGTGTGGCATCAAAATTCGGAGTCGGGAGTACATTCGCTTTTTACGTTCAATGTCGACGTGCATTAAACAGAGCAAACAACAATACTGAATTGCAGATTGATTCAGATACGAAAGCAGGTTTGGAAGCTTATGGGAGATTGGCAACGAATGTACCAAAGAGTATCAGGGACCACGAGGAAAACATGTTGAATAAATTGTTAGATTTGCCTGAAAAGGGGAGGTTACCTACTAACCGAACCAACTCATTTCCATTCGAGGAGGAAGAGAATCAACAGCCGCACACAAATCCTAGCTCGTGGAATGTGTTAATTGTGGAGGATAATCTGGTTAATCAGAAAGTTTTGGCGGCGCAGATGAAGAGACTGGGTTGTACGGTTCATGTTAGTAATCACGGGAAAGAGGCACTTGAGTTTGTGAAGAAGACAGAATTTTGGGTCGGTGAGGAGGTGGATGGGACGGAAGATTCGAAGCCACAATTGAGACCGCACGCACCACGCTTAAAACTAAAATCTCCTATCTCCCTCTCTCTCATCCTCCTCGACATTGAAATGCCCATCATGGACGGCCTTACATGCGCGAGAGAACTCCGCAAGATGGAAAGGAAGGGGCATTTGAAGGGACATGTGCCGGTTATAGCGGTAACGGCTAATGCTAGGGCGGAACAGATTCAAGATGCATTAGAGGCTGGCATGGACGAAGTTATGACGAAACCTTTTAGGATTACGGAGTTGGTGCCGGCTATTGAGGGGGTGCTTTTTAGGGCTGGGGGAGGGGTAAGGAGAGAGAGGGGGGTGGAAAGGGAGGCGAAAGAGAGGGAGGTTAAAGAGAGAGAGGCGAAAGAAAGGGGGGCGAAAGAGAGGGGTGTTAAAGAGAGGGAGGCGAAAGAGAGAGAGGTGGAAGAGAGGGGGGTCAAGGAAAGGGAGGTCAAGGAGAGGGAGGTGAAAGAGAGAGAGGCGAAAGAGAGGGAGGTGAAAGAGAGGGGGGTGAAAGGGAGAGTGGGGATATGGGAGGCGAAGGGGTCGAGGGGTGAGAAGCTGAGAGATTGAGAGTGCAAAGGGAGAATATGTTAGGAAATGCGAGGGAAGAAAGTCGAGATATGGGATGAGATGGGATATGAATATGAGAGGGGGAGAAAGAGGAAGCAACAGATTAAAGAAGCCGAAATCGAGCAAAATAATCAGGAAGGCGAGAAGGCGAGAAATCAGGGGATGAAAATACAAACATTAAGCAACAAAATTCAACATACAACATCTGAATCAATTGTGAAAGGAAGAACACAAGCATACAGGTGGAGAATGAACCGTGAATGATGAGTGATTTTTCTATTCCGAATTTTCATCAAGACCAAGCTCTATAGATTCATTTACACACCCAAGCCGCATCCCAATAGTCCACCTTTATAAAAAGCATCACCAGCCACAAAAACTCCTTGGCTTGACTCAAGAATTTCCAATGCATTCCATGTTCCTATTCTCGCCCTGGTCATAACCATTCATAAACACCCTGCCAGGCCACACAAAACCCCTCCATCAACTACATGACTTTCAAGAGATATCATGTCGGATAATCAAGCTAGAAATAATCACGAAAACTATTCGTGTCCAAGCTCCCGGAGCCATCAACACCCTCTCCACCCGCAGCCCCACTATTACCATCCCCAGGATTTGAGCTTGGGTTATGGTAAAAAGGGTTTCCTGTTCCGCCTCCCAGGTCAGCACTTAAGTTATGATTGTGACCACTACCATCACCAGCACCACCATCCACCCAATTCTCGAAGCCGAGCGCCATGCTCGCCTGATCCCTTAACCACCAATTCTTGCTTTGGACGAGTTGTTCTACGCCCCCAAATATCGTGGCTGGGCTAACCTGTCTATTTGCATCGATCAAGGGGCTATCGTTACTAGTAGAAATAGGGTTTGCGATACTGGGGGTAAAGGTTTGAGCTGGGTTGGTATACATTGTATGAGAGGAAGGATATGCAGGGATGGGTGAGATATGAAGGGAATTCGATGTTGTTATTCCGCCTGTGTTGGGGAGATAGGAATGAGGGTCCGAATGATCGAGTCGTGGCGACATAATGTTTTGGAGCCCGGCTACTGAGGATTGACTTGGTATGTCATCAACCATGTTGTTTGTCGGTGGGATTGTCGAGTCGGTGGAGTAATTATATAGACTCTGTTGTAATTGGCCTTGGCTCCTTGCAAGCGGTTGAGGATGAGGAGGTGCTTGAAAATTGGTAGGTGATGATGCCGATGATGGTGTGGTTACTATTAGTTCTGCTTTTGGTGAAGGTACATCCGCTGTGCTGAAGTACCCGAACCGGGAATCTGTCCGAGACAATACAGCAGAAGCTTCTGGAGGGAGGTCAATAGCCCATTTTCTACCCAATGCACTGAGGATGCTTAACGTTCTACGTGCGCAGAGCCAATCTTCGGCGATCTCTTCAAGATGCTTCACTCCATGAATTATATCTCTCCTCGAATTCTTTTCTTCGAGATTCAGGAGATGAATTGTACAAGCAGAGTGAACAGTATAAACTGCAATGTTACAAATTTGTCGCAATCCGTACACCCGTTTGTATAGCCGCATGAGCTTGCTAATTGAACCAGCGGCTTGCGTACAAATCTTTCGTGGAGATACATGCTTCGGTAAAGGTGAATTATTTGGACTGTACTTAAGAAACGGCCGGAATAGGTGGATGTATAAAAGATGGAAGAACATGCTATGCCATATCAGTATAGAACAGAAAGTGGAAAATATTACATACTGCATTAATAGAACATTAGGCAAGGATCCTTCCTTCGGTTCAAACTCCTTTGGTAAATCTCTCTTCCATTCTTCCATTCTTGTTTGTATTTCGCTCAGCCTCTTTAGCTCTTGAGATCTCCCAATACCCCTTTCCACATGTTGTGGATTGTAGAAAAATGTGAGAATTAGGCTACTGACTTCACAGAGAACCGAGATCTGTAAAGCTACAGCCCTCGTCCTTGATGGCTGAGAATGTTGCTGGCCAATTCCATTATCCGTGTAAAGTGACCAACAACTAGAGTCTTCTTCCGGAAATACATCATATTTGGGCACCGTGATTTCGTCGACTGGCAGTTGTGGGAGTCTACCCATATAGTTCGAGAAGCATTTATCAAATAGGAAGCACCCCCAGAACGTGACTCTTCGAACATCGATCTCCTTATCATCGATAGGGCTATCTTTTGGATTGTTCGGCTTGCTTTTGTTAATCCCAGAATCCAGGTTAAGACCCATATCTTGAGCCATTCGAAATGCCATCCCAGAATAGACCCATCCTTTGGATTCACGGCCCTGCCCACACTCCCGAACAGACATCAAACTCTTTCATATTAGCGATTAAGCTTCGTGTATAGGAGATACAGAACTCACCAAAGTGCTTGTATTGTAGTCAATCTAGGGTTTTCATACTCGTCATTTTCCACAATCAGTCGTTTACATTCAGCGAAAAACGTGTCCCCTTTCTAAAACAAACTTTGTTTAGCACTTCATCCAGAAGAACTGCATATAATCAGAGTGCAGATTTACCGTAGTGGGATCAGATGGATCGGTACAGGCTTTAGGAGAATTCGTAAAATGACATCCCAAAGCCAGCATAGCATTAACCTGAACATGTAAGAACGTGATCGGAGGATTAAAGGTAAGAATAGTACTAACCAATAACGACGAGCAGTACATGGTCCTTTTCGGGTCCCCGGGGGGTTTGCCGCGTAAGAAATCTTCATAGAAGAGCCTCTTTGACAGCGTTGTAAAGAATGGATAGTGCCATGTGAAATACAGATTGATCAAGTGAACGATGACCTCTGTATCTTGGGTTACAGAGGTCCAGCTTGTTATGGGTTCTTCCTGTTGTATTATCTCTGATGCATTTTCCTCATCAACCTCCGTAGGATCAAGGTATATCAAGTTTGAAGTACCACCTAAAAATCTCACCGAACCATTTTCCAACCTCAACTCACCCATCTTCCCAGATAATTGAGTCTCGAATGTTGGTAAGTTGGTGGTCGCATATGCCTTGTTATCATCCATACCATCATCTTCGTCCTCGAGCCCATGTTTTTCTTTCAAAATCCCATCAGCTACATCATCCAAGGATTCACACGTCCGAATGTTGCGTACCAAATTTGGTACATCATCCTCGGCAGCATTCAGAATAGCTTGTATCAACGTTTGTAAAGTGGAATTGCGAGTCTTGAGACTATCGATCTTTTCTTTGTATACGCCTTTCCTTCGGTGATCAGATAAAGGATCGTATACACATTCTGTGAATCAACATTGTCAGTTCAGGAAATCAACTAGTAGTGAATGTTCAAATGACATTAAACATTGTAAGATATACATATATAAAACACACACATGGAGGCATACCAGTCCCATATACGCTTGAGCAAGCTGCACAACTCGGTGTATTCCCATCGCATTTGCTCTTGCGCTTACGACACGCAACGCAAGCGGTGCTAATACACCTCCGCTTAATCGCAGCAGAATCTCTACTATTTCTCGACTTTTTTCTTGGTACCGGACTCTCCCTATCATTTGTCGCATTACTCTCATGATCCGGTTTGATTTTGATATCAGTCAATGATAACGAGCCTCCATGCATACTTTCCGCATCCCGTACGTCAGCCATCCGGCGGAAGAGAAGGGCGCGATTTCAGCTTATGCTCTGAAGTTATCCGGTATTTAACTCGTTGATGATGTCGGTTGATGCAGTGTACGGTGATGCAGTGTGATACTCTACGGATCTCAGCCGGCAGTAGACCAGGCTTATCGTATTTCCGTGTAGGGAGCGATTTCAGCGATGCTCTGAAATTGTGAGAAGTGATCCTACCCTGGAAGCACCAACCCTCTCAAAGCTGTAAGCGGGTATGATGTGTAGCCAATCTGCTATTGTAAGCAAGGTTGTTTTGCTCACTCTGTCACGCTGTCACGCTGCCGCTCTGTCACTCTGTCAACCCTCGATCGATATCAGAGTGATAGGCGCGAATTATACTCGAGTCCGTGAAGTTTTGGTTCAGCGTTCCATGAATCTTGCCCGCGTTCAAGAATCTTGTATCAGAAGAAAGGGAATTCTCCTTCGAGGTGATTTCAAGAGGTTGAAGTTAAGGTAGTCCTTTCTACGAGCAGATATGAAGATACTCGAGTAGATGGTTCCATATGTATTTCCGTGACATAAGTGCAATGCCAAAGCAAAGGAAAGGAATGTTGCTGCCATTCATCGGTTGAGCGATAAGGGAGGATACGAAGGGCGGTTACTCGAGTATTGATTGAGAACAAGGGACTGGTGGACCACCAGACGTGGAGATAAGGTTAGCGCGGGTGGAACCTTCAAATAAGGTTAAGGTTAGTACTCATAAGGCTAAGTTAAGTTGAAGTTTAAATTTAACCTCGTCTACAATATCCATCCACCACCACACATTACTCGAGTGTATTAGGACAGATCTGCCACTATTTCTACTCTCACCTTACTCTCTCACTGTCACCAATAAGATGTAAGACTCCGACTAGATGAAGTCGATGCTGCTACTTAACCTGCGTACCCCCCTCCCATCATTTTCTCACAGACGCATCATTATGCCATGTGGGCAGTGGAAAGTGGGCAGTGGGCAGTGTTTGAGATCTATTTCATAATCGTCTATTCATCAAGCAATCCATATCTTCTCTGCAACTGGGGTCAATCTGTCGATATTCAAAGCTCAAAAGAATCTGACTAAAATCTAGCAAGAGAGATTGCTCTTGAAATCGATGACCGATCGAGAGATATGACTCTTGATCATAATTAGCATGATTAGGGCTAATCGCAAAGAAACCCAGATATTTAGGTGTCAGAGCACTATGGGCATTCAAGACGAAGTCCACGCAATATTTTATACTAATTTAACGACCATCGTGTTGCTATTACTATACTAATTATTTTGATCCTCAAAAGGTGGGTATTTTACATCATTCGACCTTGCAAAGCACCCAGAACCTACAAACATGGCCATGCGTGTCGTTTTTTCGTTCAAATTCATACGATCTCATCAACGCATGAGAATCCACCAACCAAAACAAATATTCCTCGTACTGCCAATCGCACATCTCCGCATCAATCTTATCCAGCTGCAAAGGTACTCCTCGCGCGAAGTCTTTCGCCATACATCCACAATAATATGGGAGCCGGCCATCCCAGCCCAATCGCAACAAATCCGAGCAAACTATTGCCCCAACCATAATCTAACGCTGCATACATGTTTGGTGCGAACAATGGAAATGCGAATCCCGCCAAACTTCTCATTACGGTGGCTGCACCTACAGCACTTGCTGCGTATGTTGTGTAGGCGTCGACAAGATATGTTTGAATGCACTGAAATCCGATGATAGTTCCTGCTGCGAAGATGGTTGCACCAATATTCGGGAGAATCCAATGAGTTTTGGCTTGGGCAGACCATCCATACCAGAAGAGACCGACCGGTACGAGTAAAGCACCAGGAATCATCAGGGGGACTCGAAATTCGGGCTTTCCGACTCCATTGTTGCGTGCTTTCAAAGCTCGATAGATAAGGTCTTGGCAAGGAGCACCTGTAAAGGATTGGAGGTCAGCAATTGCCTATGAAGGAAAGGTCTTGAAGTAAGCTGGGGAGTTGAAGCTGTATTAGAAAGGGGAAAGAGGGTATATGAGGAAACAGAAGATATGAGGAAACAGAAGATATTCTTACATATTTGCGTGGCCAGGAAAAAACCAAGGCCCAAACCTGTGGGGCGGGAAAGTCAGCAATTGCGTATCAAGGGAAGGTTTCACGTGAAAACGGGGAAGATGGGGAGATAAAGCTGTATTGGGAGGCAAAAATTCTGTATAGGAGAAATAAAAGTGGAGTTTGAGATTAAAGAACAAAATAAGCATACTGATATAGTTCAGTCCTCCAATTCCGATACCTTCGTCATAAATGTCCTCCCATAGTTTTGGAAATGTTGAGAGTACGAGGTACATCAAACCATACAAAAATGACATGTAGAGTGCCAAAACTTGGACGATTATCTGCGTTCCTAAAAAGAGGTCAGTTATACACGAGAATAATGCGACACTTGGATAATACCTAGGAGTTTAAAGGGTCGCGTCAAGGAAATCCTGAGCTTTGTCGCAATACTTCGGTTAGGTACATCCCACTCAGTATGATATTCCTGGTTTCCAGTCTCTTGAATGAGTTTCTGTTTCTTCCGTTCTAACAAAACAGGTGCAAATGTTTCTTGGAGAAAAAACAACCCTATTGTTTGAATGAGTGTATCTGCTATAGTCGTTGCATAAAAAGCCCATCTCCATGTTGAATTCGCGACTATTTTCATGATCGAAGAATTAGTGATTTCCTATCAAAGACGGGTTTCGGAGGTAAACGAGGAAATAAATAAGATTGTGCGTATAAGACTGCACGAACCTATGAATCCTCCTATGATTGGTCCAATGGCTGGTCCAAGTAGAGGAGCCAGGGAATATATAGAGATTGCCCTGCCACGCTCTTCAGCTGTGAATAGATCACTGAGAACCCCGCCCCCAAGAGCTAAAGGTGCGGAACCACCCAAGCCAGCAAGAAATCTGAAAACAATCAGTTGTTCTTTAGTTTGCGCCAAACCACATCCAAGATTGAAAAACAAGTATACAAGATTGCTTATTTGTATTATAATAACTCGTCCAAACATCTCACTCAAGGGACCGAGGAATAATGGACCTGATCGAGTGTCAGTGTCTGCCTGTAGTTGAGGTGATGAAATTGAGCCAGTTCTTACCTACTGCATAAGCCAGGACGAAGATCGACAACACTAAACTCTGCTCTATTGAATTCACAATATTCAAATCTGAACTTATCGTAGCTAAAGCTGGTGCTACCATGCTTGAACTAACTGGCGATATAAAAGTGAAACTGCTCACTACTAATGTGGCAGCCCACTTACGCCCGTTTTTCCAATTCTTGGGGTTCTCTGGATCGTCCGGCCCTTCCCAAGCAACTAGGTTTGGATCCCTCACACTTCTAGAACTTTTGTGAGTCTTTTCACGCCCTAATCCTGGTGAAGCTTCGAGATCCCTCTCAACTTCAGTTCCATCTATGACTTCTGGTGATATGCTGACATCAGTGTCTGTATCTTCTGAATCATCGTCATTGTCGTCTTTTTTCCCTTGCTTTTCAGCCACAATGAATCCATGTTCAGTATCTTGATCTTGTTTTTCTTGTGATGTACCAGGGTGACCGGTATAATATGAGGTATCATCAAGGTGATTTCCAGATAAGCATCGATTTAGGCCCGGCGGTGAATCAGGTCTTGATGCGCCCGATTTTCCAGTTTCTTGCCTTGATATAGAATCGGCCATTTTTAAGGCAAAGCACCCTCTTAATATTGTTGTCACCGGTGGCACAACTGTCTGGTCTGGTATGGTATGGTATGGTATGGTATGCTATGTATGCTATGCTTTGCCTTGCTTTGCTACTCCGATGCTGTGGCAAAGAGGGAGCGAAAAGTTGGAATGAAAAGATATGAGCCAGCCCAAAACGAAGACGAAGAGAAATGGGTATATTGATATTAACACGGAAAGAGCTTGAGATGAAACTTTGAATGAACGGTAACATCGTGACTAGTCAACGAGATAACAGATGTAGGAAAAGAGATATTAATATAAAAAACCTACCTGTTACCGGTTTCTACCTCTCTCGTCTCCGCTTTCTTCATATTGATGGAGATCAGAGATATGTAAGAGGATGGGTGCATATGAGAAAGATGCCGATTGACCGCCCAACAGCCCAAAAGCTTCTTCATCTGGCCGTTTACTCAGGCAAGGTGAACTGCCAAGACGGACTTCGGCACCGTCAATAAGGGAAGGAAGGCGGTCGGCCGATTTGCGTTGAATTGAAAATACGAGCACGTACTAAAGACTTGTCATGTGATTAGTGCGCGTAGATTTGTGTCAAGCCCCATGTGACCAATGAAAAGGCCTCTGCAGTCGATACTATCCTCTACACAGGTTGGCGTGACGGTTGAGCGGTTCGGCATATAACAGAAAGAGACGCCCGAAGTTGAAGCTACAGAAAAGGCGAGTCTGGGTTCGAAGCGTAACGAGCCGCGACTTAAAAATCAATTCTGAGCTGGGGTGGTGGGTGGAACGGGGGGTGACGAGGCAGCACTTCTCGATCTAGGCCCAATACGGTAGTACCGTACCTACACTAGCGGCCGTACTCGAAGTCGCTTGCTTATCTCGTCGCTCGCTTATCCAGTCCGCCAGGGCCCATCATCGACATCAACATCAACACCAAGGGAGGGACGGCTACGGCTGGCTTGTATTGGGAGGTAGCCAGCACGGAAGCGCGAACAAGCTTACTCGTACTGGAAAGGTAAAGGAGGGAGGTTTGAGGAGCATGTCTCCAGACTCCATGCCTGATGCGCCGCTGAGATTTTGCCTCAAAGATCTCATAGAGGCAGGGACAGAGGTAGATTTAGTTCCGCGTGCGAGGTTCATAGATGTCGGGCCGTCACACCATCCTTGGCATTGTTATTGTCGTTGTGTCTGCGTACCGGCAGGTGGGTAAATGTAGGCACAGCAGTATGTCCTACTGGGTATAAGGATCCACTCGGTACAACCAGAAGCTTAAGTACACAGTGCTCGAGCAGATGCCCGAGGTCTTCTTAGTAGCGTGTGCATTTTGGCCCACCCCCGAGGTTATGTGAATGTGATGATGATATAGCGCTTTTTTATATTAGCGTTAAACCGTGGTGAAATCCGTCACTGTTTACGAGTAGTAATTTGATAATTCAGACCAATAGGAGTTCGGAGAGACGTTGCGGTAAATTTCAAAGATCAGTAAAAGAGCATTAGAAACTGATTGCTCTTATTATGGCCAGTTGATGTTAGTTGCAAAAACATTTCTCCCAAAAGAGTAACTATTTAAAGAGAAATACTTTTTAGATATGCAACAAAACTTTTTGGGTGTGATATTCACCGCCATCTTGGCAGAATGTAGTTCTGCCAGAAAGGCGGTGGCTCGCCTAGATGTGCTCCAGTATTCGGAGAGCTTTCCATTCTAACAATCATAACAATTTTCAATCATGACAGAAGAAGCTTCCCCACCCACGTCTCTCATTCGAGATTTCAAGTTCGATCGCCTCCTCAACCAAGGTACACCCTCGACATCCAATTCCCTTCCCCCGCACACCTCATCTCTCTAACCATCTCGTCGTAAAGATCAAGCTGGACGTCGTTCTGTTCTCTGCGGTCACATCGATTCCAAGCCATGCCTTTTAATTCTCGAACGGGCTCCATTTCCAACCTCCTCCGCTTATCTATCCTCTCTCCCGACAGCTCTCCAATCTCTTGAAAACCTCGGCGCGAACGATATCTACTTCTGGTACTTGGCCAACAATGTTCCTTCACAAACAAGCGAACCCACGGATCTAAAGATAAATCTCATATATCCATGTACAGAACAGCACATTAAGAAATACAGCAAGCAAGGAGTCCGCATGGTCACCGAAACCCCCCAAATTTACAATGAGAAGATACGCCCATATATGCAAGCGAAACGAGATGGAGGTAGACTGAATTGGGTGTTTAATATAATAGAGGGCAAGACTGAGGTGGAAGATGTGATCTACAGAACCCCGAAAGGTCGAGATGGAGACGAAGGATTTCTTTTGTTGCCGGACCTAAATTGGGACCGGAAGACAATGGAAGGACTCCATTTGTTGGGGTTGGTGGAGAGGAGAGATATATGGAGCTTAAGGGATTTGAAGAAGAAACACACAAATTGGTTAAGACATATGAGACAAAAGTTCCTAGAAGCTACAGTAAGATCATATGAGGGATTAGAGGAGGACCAGTTAAAGTTGTACGTGCATTATCAACCAACGTACTATCACTTCCATGTGCATATTGTACATGTGGCATTGGAAGCCGGCGCAACACAAGCAACTGGAAAAGCGATCGGGCTAGAGAGTATAATCGAGCAATTGGAGAATATGGAGGGAAGTGGGGAGACGGGGATGGATAAAGTGTCCTTGAGCTACATTATCGGAGAAGCGAGTGAATTATGGGTGGATATATTCGAACCTATCAAGACTGACGGTACAGCTTCTCAACTGCGAGAATAAGATCATTGGGTCCAGACCCTCCAGGGCAATTTGTCCACTTCCTCCCATCACGTATACAAAAGATTTCTTCGTTGAGCCTGACTGTGCAAGATTTTGTGACACCGGCCTATAACTGTTGATTAGCTGGAGCTTTCCAGAATGGGTAGACACCTTATATTCACACATACCTCGGTACTTCTCCTGACACTATCCCTCAACATCCCCATGCCATACCCTCCATCATCCTGAATTGTACACGCATTGAGCTTGTCGAAATCCATTCCATGCTCTAATGCGCAATCCTCCACTAAACTTCTATCTGGAATTTCCTTATAATCTCTGGTAAGGCACATTGTAAAGCCCAAATAAATCTTAGGATCAGGGTATAGTGAGGCGGAACACAACTCGAGGATATTCCCCATACATTCTTGCGGACCATGCATACAAGCTACCCCGTCATTGTCTGTAGGCCTGCGAAAGAATACCCGTTAGCTCCTTGGAAGGGATTCCTGGGGATTAGGGAAGCTTACGAGCCGATGAATGAGAGCGTAAAGTTTACTTTATCGTATACTTTCTGCATGGCTGGCAACACCATCATCTTCAAGCAATCCTGGAGTTCGTTAGGTATGTCCAATAAAACCATCAGATAGCCAAACAAACCTGTGCATCTGGGCATTTGCTCATGATGTGAGCTTCCAACGGTATAGTTTTGTGATCAGATGCCGATACAACACCTGTCGTGGGTGATTGTGTTTCCACCTCATGTCCCATGCGCAGAGGGTGGAAATGCGTAGTCCAAAGGCAATACACCAGCATGGCTGCCAGGAATCCAAAAGCTATAGGTCTAGCCCTTCGTGCAGGTGGTGGCCCAGTGAACATTCTTTCTGGTGCCTTCTCGTTGCCCATACTATAATATTTTGAATTAGAAATGGAGTTGATCGCGGGTAAGGAGTCCTTCATTTTGATGGGTCCATGGAAGTGCTGATGAAATGATGAAGCGCCGATGATTGAATACTCGTATCCTCGAGGCCTCGCCTACTCGACTCGAGTAGGTCCGGCATATCTATGGCTAAACTCTGAGCCGCCGGTTCTGATCAGATGATCTTCTTTAAAGCGGCCAGTGACCAATTGGAGTAGCGGTACATTGATCCTTCTCCTTAATTAAGCTCCGGCCTCATATATACTCAGTATACTACGAGGACGAGGACTCCTCGAGTACATGGAAATCAAGATATATATAAATATCCATCATGTCGGTCTGGCTTGATCATAACCACCATATATATCTTCTTCCTCTTCCTCTTCCTCTTTCTCTTCCTCAAGCAGCAGCTAGCTGTGACGGTACTTCTGATTCACCTCCTTCAAGCGAAACAAAACATGTAGCTAGATTCTCCATCTTCCTAAAAACTTTCTTGAAACCCCGACCCGACTCGATCTTTGATAAACATTCAAGTCAACAATACATACAACAATACAATACGATTACATTCGTCAAGACAAGCATTCTCTCATCCATATTACCTTCTCACGCAGTCAGAGTCAGCTCGCTTATTGGAAATCATGACTTCCCCAAAGACTATCTTAGATGAATTTCTGCAGCCTCTGGATATCGATATCAACAAGATCCATACATTAGCCAAGAGTCTTTGTGAGACGTTCAAGCAGTTGGCAAAGGAATCTACAATTCAGTTCTTGGCAACACCTGTATCGGAAGAGGTATTGAGACCAGAGGTAGAGGGAAAAGGTAGGTATTTGGCAATTGACATGTAAGTTACTGTTGTATCAGACCACAAAAAGTCTCAGAACTGACACAGACTAGTGGAGGATCGAATCTGAGAGCTGGATTTGTTGAGCTATTTGAAAGCACTACTCAAGATGGCTTGACATCACCAGGGAAAGTCAATAAAGTACTTGAGAAGTCATGGAAAATTGGTGAAACTCACAAATGCAACAATGCAGAAGAACTATTCCTATGGATAGGCAAGTGTATTGCAGAAGTTGTTCAGGATGGAATGAACAAATGGGGCTTGCAGCTACCTTCTGAACTACCCATGGGTGTTACATTCAGTTTCCCAATCAAGTTTGATTTCCAACTTCCCATGATTCAAGAATGCTCCCTAACAACCTCCAAATAGGCAAACTTCGTTGAATATGGCAATTGTAAGCTCTATGGGCAAAGGCTTCTCCATCCCTCCTGATCTCAACCTTGGCCAGCAGCTCCTAAAAGGCTACGAAGCATCAACTGCATCCAAGCATCATCTCCCTCGCATCAAGATAACCGCCATAGTGAACGATTGTGTCGCAACTCTTATATTCTTTTCGCACCAACATCGCCACACGCCCCACCAAAAAGCCGCCATGGGCCTAATCGTCGGCACTGGCTGCAATGCCACTATCCCCCTTGCCATCTCCAAACTCAACCCCTCCAAATGCCCCGCCCATACCCTTGAACTTGCCAATCACAAGCAAAAAGACACAAAGATGACTATCAACACCGAATGGTCCATAAACGGCACAGCAACCCCTCTGCATGCCCTAAACTTCGTCACAAAATGGGACTCCATACTCGACACCAATAGCGACAACCCCGGCTTCATGCCTTTCGAATATATGACCGGTGGTAAATATCTCGGCGAACTTTGCCGTCTCATAATCCTCGATTATTTCACTACCAGGCTTCAAATACCTCTTGGTTCCCTGCCTATCGTTCTCCGCGAACAAAATGCTCTAGATACAAGTGTTCTGGCTAGAGTAGGAAGAGAAGATCTACTGTGTCATCCTCTCGATCTCACGATGCCTTTCCCTATAGACCCAACAACCGGTAAATCTAAAAAATGGACTCCGGAATTGGCTCACGCGGTGGTGACCATCACCAAGAAAGTGGAGGTCCGTTGCGCGGGTATGGTAGCTGCTGCTATTGTCGGTCTACTCGCTGCAGCCGATGAAATCTATCTCCCGTCCTCTCGTCCCTCCTCCTCATCAAGTTTCAAAGACGGCTCAGAACAAACGAAGCTAAAGCAACCAAGATCGACCCAAGAATCAAGTAAGGTCAAAGAACTCCTAGTCGGCTATACCGGCTCCTGTATCTCTGGCTTCCAAGACTATCTCGCAGACTGTCAAGCCTATCTCGATGATATCTTGCGTCAGGAATTTGGTCCCGACAAGGGAGGTAAGAGAATTCTACTTGAAGCATGTATGGATGGGAGTATTATAGGAGCTGGTCTCTTGGCGGGGACGGTGGAATGTATGGAGAGGGGAAAGTCTTTAGCGGAGGGTTTGGTTGAATACAATCCACGGGCGGAGAGTAAATCGAGTGGCATGGCGGGTTAAGATGAGGAGGTCGAGGGTTTGAAGAGGTTTAAAGGGGAGGCGAAGGCGGGGGGAGGGGGTGGGAAAAGAAGAAAATGGGCTCAGAGGGGACGGGAGCTATATGCGTTAAATGATGGTTTTGATTCGAGGAATGGAGGAAAGCGAGCATACACATGAGCATTTATACGAGTATTGGTATGAGCATTGCATCCACAGACAAGAGGTCATGCATAGACACACACATATCTGGATATGTGGAGTGCTTGAAATGAGAAAAGAGATGCAACAGCCATCACTTCATCATGATAGGTAGACAGACAGACATACGGTATAGATAGACAGACATGCCCCAAGAAACACAGCACTCACCTATCAAGAATATGACAGGAACTCACTCACCTCATATGATCCAGATCAAATAGTGGGGATATCCCACAAATTGCATTTATTTTATGCCTTGCTCGCTATGCTAAGCATCAAGTTTTCCCAGGCCCTAAATTAATCATGTCCATGCCATTCATTGGGGACAATGTCTCCATATAATACCAAACTCCCTTCCCCTTTTCAATGAAACCCATTCGCCCCATCTGTCAATTCCATCAACTCTTCTTTCCTCTTCCTGTACAATTCCTGGGCTTCTCTTTCCCTCTTACTAACGAAGCCGACCCTCTCCCTCAAGTCTTCCAACCTCCTTGATATTGCTACATCTTCTGAAATTTGTAGCGTTTTGAATGCATCCAATGAATAAGTAGCTTTTGATAGGGCATCAGCTGCTTCGCCAATTTTTTGGCGCAATACCTTGGCTCTTTGTTGGTAACCACCAAGATGGAGGGCGAGTTTCTTTTCAGATTTGTTGCCTTTTTCGGCGGCGGCGACGATGGATTCTTGAACATTCTGTGGTTTTGTTAGTGACTGTAGGAATGAGACTGGACAAATCGGATCTTACGTCAAAAGCGTCTAGTAGCATCTGATGCTCATCGACCTCATCGTCGGAATCGTATCCACTTAATCCAGGTAATAACGAAGATTTATGGGCATCATCCCAAGCCGCTCTGAAAGCATCCGATCCTTGCTCTACTAAATCTCTAGGAACCTCCATTAATAACTGTAATCGTGCTTGCGAAAGAGCATCATCTTCAAACACTTCAAGGTCTTTTGACAAACTCTTGGCCTTAGCTCCAGCCGTGGGGTATTTGAGTGCATCATTTGCAATCAATAAAGCTGCTTCTCTTTCGATGGAACCTTCAATCGCGTCATCGGTATTCGCCACATTTTTCATTAGAGCATCGATATCAATGACCGATGGGCGGGGCAGTCCTCTTTGCAAGACTTGTGTTCGCCTCTTAAATTCTAATTGTTCTTGAGCCTCTCGGATTTGGCGGTTTCTCCTGTCCCTCAGCTCTGCGTCTTCCTCAGATAATTCCAGAGCGCCATAATTTTCCTGTTGCTCTTCAGGTAGTTCTAACTCCCACTCAGTATCCTTTGGCTTTGGTAAAGATGCAAGACCAGCTCTCAATGAATTCTTGAGGGCCATATCCCTTAATTTGAGGTCTTGAGGTGTTCTTCCAATCAACTCCATCTCCCCATCTGCATTTAATGCGAAACTATCTCGAGGAGTTCGCATTGGTGTAGCTCCTAAGCCATTTCTTGCAGGAGTTGCACCAATACCATTTGCACGGAAGGGGGTTGCCATAGGATTAGGTGTTTCCATTTGTTGTCTGCGAGGAGTAACGCCATCAAAACCTGTACTGCCAGATCCTTCATGTAGAGGTGTGTTTTCCCCACCTAGAAGTGATGATTGCGTTTCGGTAAGGGCTCTAATATTTCGGATTTCGTTGGCAATATGATCCTCTTGTGCTGGAGCTCGGGGTGTTCGAATTGGTGCTCCGCTATTGATGGTTGAATATGTGTTAACAAGTCCTCTTGTTGCATCGTTCTCGCTCGACCTCGCCATTATGTTGGCCCTCTCCCCTATCATACCCATCTTCACAATTTCTTCAAGCTCCCCTTCACCAACCTGAGGTGCCGGTAATACTAACGCCCGCCTCTTACTACTCTGTTCCGCCTCTCGAATCTTTTGCATCTGCCCAGCTTTCATGGCAGCTTGATACGATGCTGATGGAGTATTCTTGTCATTCTTCTGTCGCTTCTGGCCCGGGTTGTCATCTTGCTCTCCCTTGCGCTTGATCGCAAGCTGTTGTTTTCGTGGATCGAAAGCGGCTCTCTGCTTCTCATTCTGTATAGATTCATCCCCAGTATCGTAAAATCCAGGAGCCGGCGCTTTTTCGAAAGGTATGTCGGCGTTATAGTCCATCAATCCTTTCTTTTTATTGACTACCTTGATATTAATGCCCGCAGTTTTAAGCTCTCTACGTTTCTGAAGCACAGCCAACCTCCTCGACTCCTCCAATTGACGTTCGCGAGCCTTTCTCTTCGCTTTTTTACCCTGTGTATTTGCCAAGCGAGCACGAGCTTCGCTCAACATTTCTTTTTCGTCCTCATCTAAATCAACGGTATCTGGTCTCGCAGGTTTTGATTCCGGATCTGGGTCGACTTCACCGGGTCGCAATCGTCGTACATCATCCGCAGATGGTGCCTTTGTCTCTCCCCCATCAGGTCCAGCGAGTCCGAGGTCCCCAGATTCCTTTTGTTCCGCTTCATCAAGTAATTTCTGATATCTCTCCAGGCACTGGATTGCTGTTCGTCCAACAATAGGAGCGATAGTTCGCCATTGTGTGGGCATCAATTTCGCCAAGTGTAACAGCTTTTCATCCTCCTCCTTGCTCCATTCGATTTTTCGAATACCTGGGTCCAGCCATTCGCTCCATCTTGCTTTACATTGCTTCGGTGTCTTTCTTGCTAAAAGTGAAGAAACTCGAGCCCATTGATTCAAACCATATTTTGAGACACTTGCTTTCAGGATTTCATCTTCGATATTAGTCCAAACTCCACCTTTGACGACAGGCATATTGGCGCGTGAAATTGTTTATGTGGCCTTGCCTTGTGTCTGGTTGACGTTGATGCGCCTGGAAGCTGGAATCGCGAGAAATAAATCTTGGGACCACCAGGACCCTTGCCAATCCACTAGCGCGAGGTCCATACGGCACTCACGTGATACTCACCTTCTGACGTACGAGTAGGTGATCATCGATGTCATCCTCATCAGCCTCATCAGCTCGAATTTTCTTTGACTGACAGACGGCGGTACAAATCAATGCATACCTCGATGAGAGTCTTCATATATTCTTGGGCTTTCTTGTTTCCTCAAATAATGTATGGCTTTTACACTGTCACCCACGATTCATCGAATCGTCTATTCAGCTCCAGGATTCCAGTTCTCAATGTCACACCAATCATCCTTCAAGAATCATTGCAGTGCAATGTCAAGTTTAAAGGGGCTGAAGCTTAGATTGCAAAAGTAATGATACATGATTGGCAACGAACTCCATTGATGTATCTATTGCCCTCCTTATGTTTGCAGCGCCAGTATAGCAGTGGACCTAGACTCAAGAGTAAAGCCAAACTCCATCCGAAACAACATGATCATTTCAAAGCTACTCAAAAGTTGGTCGGCGTTGGAGAGCAAACGAGAGCCGTTGTAGTAGTCGGTACATCTGCCTCCACTGTCGTCGTAAATGACACAACAGGGCCCACACCCCCGATGTATTTGATGCTTAAAGTATCACAGCCCGCACAGTCCACACTACTTGTAGCTGTCACAGTAGATGGGAAGATTGTCTTTGTAGGTCCAAGGATAAATTGTTTGAAGCGGGAAAGGGTGGATGTGCATGGAATATGGGTACTTTCATGTCTCCGAAATGGGGGCAATCGAGGGCCGCCTGGGTTATAGGATAGCGGCGTTGCACTTGCAGTGACAGTCACCGTCGTCAGATCCGTGGCACATCCTGCTTGGCATTCTGCGCATGCACCTGGGACGGTGATGGTTGGAGTTGCTTTACAACATATTTCACTTGGTGGAACGGTTATGGTAGTTGTTGAGAGACGAATACATAAAGGAACTGGACCGCAAGTAGCTGGGTTGAAGGTCTTTGTTCCCGAGCATGCTATCGTATTGTTAGATGACTGATATCCCACTCGAGTAAAGTGGGGTGATAACATACGGAACGAGCTTTGAGTGGTGGTTAGTGTGCGGGTGTAGCAAGAATGAGGAACTGTTTTGACCGTTGAGATGGTATTGATATATGTGGTGGTTATCAAGCTTGGAGCACAAGTTTCAGAACGATGTCTAAGGGCTTCTGGGAGGCAGTAGACACTTTGACTGAAGGCAGGGTAAGTCCTAATTCATCTGGGAGGGGAAAGAACTCAAGGGCTGCTTACACTGCACTCGCTAGAAGAATGCAAAAAGTATAAAGATGATTCATAATGAGACGTCTACCTTGATATGCTTCTCCCTTCGATACTTATTTGAGACCTATCGTCTTGGATTGACTTTGGCGTTATTAGGATAAGGAGAAGATGATAGAGAGATTTATTATGTTGGGATTCATAATAAGGGGGCAGATATATATACGCAGCTTCCTCTCCACTAGACATCCCTAGCTAGATGCCTCGTGGAATGGATGATCACATTCACCAATTCAACGGGAAATAAACTTACGTAAATTGTAGTAAATATCGAAACCTGAAAAGCAAAATCAAAACCTGAAAAGCAAATTTCGAATATTAAGCACATTGGTGTTCAAACCTCGATTGGATCAACCAATTTGATCTGGATATCTAATCACTTATTCTCGAACAAGGGCAATTTACCTGAAGTTACTATAAGGCTTTTTCTTACCCCGAACCAGGCTCTTAGCTGAAAAGCTTGTACCATCTCGTTATAAGATCTTGATAGTGCTTATATGAATAACCTCGTATTGGAGTACGTTGTGTAAGTAAGACCGCTCTCATCACGATTCCTATCCGATTTGATGGACGAAATATTCGGAAGCTCGAAGCAGGTGTGGAGGCTCAATAAACACCCAGCCCTCAAACGTCTTACTGGCGACCAATCTTATTGATTGTTGGTAATATCTTTGTGCTCTTGTATGCCCTATATGATTCCTTTATGTGAAGGGTGAAACTTTAGCTTACACTTTAATCATACATTGTCAGCCAATTCATTAGCCTTCAAACGCCTTTTGCAGTGCAACTCCCTCGCTGTGCTATGTAAAAATTTACCGAGGAACCCGATCCAAAGAAAAAAAAAAGCGTATCCCATCAGCCCACCTCGCCGGAATGTAGCCGAGACCCCAAACCCCAGAACCAATGATGTAGCCCAAAACCCGAGGGAAAAATCAGTTGTTTATCTCTATCAAGAGAAGAAGTATTGACTTTGCCTAAGGCGTGACACATCGAAAGCCCCCTGTGTTACAGTTAGTCTTCAGCTAGCATTATAGTTGCGAATTTGCTTACCTTCTTAGGAATGGGAGCAAACTTCAGCGGAAGCCAAACCACCAGGGTGTTTTCAGCTTTACGGTTGTAACGCGTGGACCTCGGCTTCAGCTCTTCTTCAAAGACAGATTTTTGCTCTACCGCTGCTTCTATCTCTTGTGGATCCTCCTCCACAGCCTCCGATTCGATTGTTGGATCATCCTCTAAAGCCTCTTCCAAAGCCTCATCTGTAGCACCAGTATCCCAAGTGCTGATGATATCATGCTCTTTGGCTGATCTTGAGTTGACCATGTTTCCTAAGCCGACGGTCTTGACATCCAATTCCGGATCAAGCTCTACTTCTTCCGTCATTGCTTCGTAAATGCTGGCTGGTGTAATCATACTTTTTCCTTCTTCTACTTCTTTTGGATTGGATGAACGAAGAAGGCGTAGTCTCTTCACCTCCTGCACTAATTCAATAATTTTGCTTTTCTGGCCTGGCTTCAAAGATTTGCGATATTGATGAATCTTTTTATATGCCAGCGTTCCTGACTTGACTTTCACAAGTTGCATGTAGCCCTCGTACCGAGCAGTCATTTCTGCTGATAAACGACCAATAATATCGTCACTGTGTATTTCGATGAAGGCATCTCTCAAGATTATGTTCATTGTATCGACATCAGCTGCGTGTGTCCAAAACGAATCGTGAACGGCAGCAAATGATAGCTTTGATTCATTACTTTTTACCGCCGAGAGAAGCATATGTGTTGCATCAAGAGAGTGGATGAAATTGGGCGGAAACCCTTGGAGCTGTTTACGACTACTGACGGGGTCCGACCGATGTGGTTCAGATAAGCTGAGAGATTGAAGGTTCGTATGAATTTGCCTTGTTTTGTTGTTTCGGTAAGGTTGAACTACCGGCATGTTCAACGGTGTCGTCCAGATTACACTAGATTTGAATTGGAGTAAATCGTCTATGATAGATGCTTTTTTTTGAGAAGAACGGCCCCCTTCCGAAGAGACATATTCAAATGCGCGATCGACTTGTTCAGGTGTTAAGCTGCTTGAGATTCGACTGGCACAATCCCCAAGCCAGTACTGAATGTCATGAGCCCCTCGAAACATGGTCGAGAGAGCGGTGAAGATTTTGGTGGCCACATAAGAAGCTAGAGTGCCAGGGTTCTCTTCACTGTTATCTGGCAAGTCCCTATGAGCTGCCACGAGTTGTTTGCGAACTTGGGCTTTAGCCCCGATGAATGTAACACCATAAACATTGGTCATAACAGTCTGCTTGACTACCTTTCGAGTTATTTTTCCATCCAAAATTTTGGCTTTGGGATTGCCGTCAAGTAAATCTTTTGCGATGCTCTCCTTTACAAGATTTGCAACTGCAGTATAAACATCCGCTGGGCGATCACTAGGCTCAAGGTTTACTTGCTGGGCACCCCATATATCACCGCCCAAGGCAGCGTAATGTTGAAGGCCATTACAAGTACCATCCTGGTGAACGGGCAGATATGAGACGAAGCGAGTTGGATCTCCAGAGTCAAGCGCGTTCTTGAATTCCATACAAGCTGCTAAGCATTGCCACGGATCTTCGGCATTTAGCCACCATTTGTTACCTCCCATTGGGTTTGTTGCCGAGTCGTAAATCTCGTCAATATTTGTGCTTGCGAATTCCTCTCTCTCTGTGAGACTTGCTTTGTCGAAACCGTATACATTAGCGAGGTGAACCTTGAGCCACTTTAAACCAGAAGGACCGAGTTCCTTCCCCACTCCAAACATCATAAGTCCTCGACAATGGTCTGCTCCCATGTGATTGAGGTATGGAGGGATGGGATATGCTCTTCCACGAAAATCCACATTATGTGGGAAGTAGAAAGTTTTATCCCGTAACGCTCTAGCAATTTCTAGTTGAAAGTTTTGAAAACAACGTTGAGAATGAAAACCTCCTTTCGCGTTTTCTATCTTCTTAACGGCAGTGACCCATCTTCGCCGTTCAAGTGGATCGCAAGATTTTTCGGGCTCGGGGGGGTATTCGAGGTGTGGTTTATCCGGAGCAAGATTTGCAATTGCATCCCCTGAATTCCAGGCCTCTAGCATGATGTCAAAAACTGGCTGGTTGATTCTCCATGATTGCTGTCCGAGTATATTGAGGCCTCTGAAAACCATTTCCAAGTTCCCTTGATCGATAGCAGCATTCGCGTAATTCTTTTGTTCCTGATCTCCATTCTTAACGCGCATAACCCTTCCAGGATGCCTAAGAAAGCCACCAGAACTAAACCCAGTCCATGGCTCAGGCTTCACGAGCATGGGAAGATGTTTTGCAAGAAGACTGTGGACAGGCTCGCGCTTAAGCTGTTCGACGATGGTTTTGTGAGCATGGATGACACCAAGCTTCTTGCCCATCTTGTATTGCTGCCCATGAGAAAACGCAGGTTGCATTTGAGTAACGACTTCGTTGGTTTCAGGATGTTCTAATGTGACAGGAACTCTAGCCACCTTGAGTAGAGATTCCAACAAGCAAGATCCGACTTTAGCTCTGATCCCTAAGGACCACTCCCTCTGACGGATATGAGAAGCAATTGA
The DNA here is from genome assembly GCA_002162555.1 of Monilinia aucupariae. Lineage (NCBI taxonomy): Eukaryota > Fungi > Ascomycota > Leotiomycetes > Helotiales > Sclerotiniaceae > Monilinia > Monilinia aucupariae. The sequence goes on from NGKF01000010.1 coordinate 863,974, forward strand.
AGCTTCTGACGAGGGATCGGTAGGATTGTTTGTATCGGTTAATTCTTCACTCTCACTGCGGGCTCTTCTACTTTTGAGCAGCCGGAGCATTCGAGTTCTTTCAGCTAAGCTGTCACCCCAGATGGGCTTCTGCTTTTCTTTCTTTAAGGATTCATAAATGCTCTCGTCTTCTACACTCTTGCCAATTTGCAAGATAGCAAATGATAGGGTGAGTCCTTTGTCAATACCTGATGCTGTTATAGAATGCATATGGGATATAATTGTCAGCGCTGCGAGCTTTTCAGCTGGGAGGTAGCGTAAAAAGGGCCCATATTCGCATCTAATGGTTTCTATCGCGTTTCTACTCTTCTTCGATTCTGCCTCATCGATAGCTTCAAGTTCTTTTTCCAACGCTTCTGTAAGAGCTACGTGCCACCTCCACATTATCGCACCCAATGATTTGGATTGCAATGATGTATTTAATCCCATTTTTGCCAGATTAGAGCTCTCATCTCTCCAACGATCTATGGCAGCCTGTACAGCATCCTCTTCTAGCTGTGTCTGGATAGCACGATTTTGTGCCTCGCTCATTTTTGAAATATCGTATCCTACAGCTGGTAAACTCGAAAACAGCGACAGTGTTTTTCTCAATGATTTCAGTCCAAGACCTTTTTGATCGGTTGCGCGGACTTCAGGAACAGGGGCGTTTATTTTTTCGGCGTACTGTAAAACTCCATCGGAAGAGGCTGCTACGGGTGGTACGGATGCCTCGGAGGTCAAGATATCTCCAATATCTCCCAGGCCTTCTGCCAAGTTGTAATCGGGGCAAATGGTGACGATAGTATTCAATTCCTCGGCATTCAGGACATTGGATGCTAGAACCTCTAAGCCAACGTCTCCTTGAACCATATCCATATATCTTGAGACTAATCTATTGCGTCGTTGACCCGGAGGTGATTGAAGTGAAGCTTTCAGCATGTATACCACGGTCAAGGCATCTTGTGGAAGATTCTTGTTTCGTACTTCTAGTTCGAACCACTTGTGTAAAAATTGGGTTGCTTGTTCTGAGGGCTTCATCATGATTTCCTGGACGGCGGATCGCAGGAACCGGTTTGTTAAATGTAAAAGTGCGTCCCTACTGACATCCGACAATTGGGCTATGCGTTTGAATATCACACTTGCACGCTCTATCCTTCCAACCTGCAGACAAGCATCGAGTAATGAAATGACCTCATCCTTAGTACCACCAACCGCATCTTGGCCACAGCGTCGATGTCTTGTGGGAGCTATCTCACCATCATCCGGAATTATGATCGGGCTTTGAAGTTCAGGAAGCCGGAATGATGCATAATCCACTGATGGGTTTTGAAAGGAAAGTTCATCGAATGGCTGACTTATTGCAGTCGCTAATGACCGCGATTGGGGGGGTCTTATAGAGTTTTCTTTTGAATTTCGCCGTTTTCGCAGACCAGGAGCTTGAGGCACCGCGTCGACATGATGATCCCGATGTGGGATAATTTGATTCGAATTAATGGTTGGGTATAAAAAAGGCAAATATGTTTGCTGATGTTTGAGTCTATCAACAATTGGGTTGCGGCGAGCTTTGCTGCAGCGTCCTGCAGCTCGTACAAGCATTTTGATAGATGGGAAGAAAGGCCCAAATAGCAGAGGGGAGGTGAGGGGAAGTCTGAGTTATTATCAAAGTAAAATTAGAGCAAGAAATTGAGAGGCGGGTAAAGAGAGAGAGAGAGGGAGGTATATATATTCAAAGATAGAAGAACAAGACAAGTGCACTCATAAACAGTATGATTCGTAAAGACGACCTGGGTGAGTAGGTAGGTAGGTAGAGGGTTATATGAAGTTGAAGGTCGCTTGGGGGAAAGAAGTTGAAGGCAAAATTGATGTATCTCAATTATCATTATTTTTTTTTCTCTCTGGTCTCTAGCCTGCCCAATAGATAAGGAAGGATAAATCACAGACAGCCGCGATTTAACCGTCTCTGCCCTGACACATATCATCACGTGATTCTGCTCCAAAGTCAATGCTGACTCCGCAGTTCATGTTCGTGGTCGCCGCGGTCTTCGTCCCGCTCCCTCGCTAAAAGCTTCCCCAGTGAAAAATATCTAGGTAGCTAATGGGAACCCGCCCAATTCTTCATTCATTCAATACCATCATCGGCGTCAATTGGCCAAGATGGTTGTCAGTAAAGCTATAAGAGCGACTGGATGCGCACCATATCGTTTATTCCTATTACGAAATGTTACGTCTTTCCCCATTCGAACCATCCCAGCATCTGGGAGATTTCATGCTACTAAAATCCCAAGGCAACAAATCCAATTTTCGTCATGTTCACGATTGGGTGAGCAGGATGAAGCCTCCAAGCATGACCATGCTCTGGAGACTCGAGCGCTTGTAAATGAAAGTACGGCAGATGGGGAAAACGTGAAGGACGAATCTTCCCCATATGAGGATACCCTGGAAGATCAAGAGCCTTTGGGTGAGAGCAAGGCAGGCGGGGAGGTTGGGACATCAGCTTCTGCTGCGCCATGGTATCTCCAAGTTGAAACTCCTCAAATAACACCAAAAACTCTTTTCGAGCGTCAAAAAATTCCAGATTTACCAGAATTGCCACCTCCAATCCTTCAACCTATGCTACAGCATATCTCGGTCGACTTAGGTCTTGACGGTCTTACGCTACTAGATCTACGCAAGCTTGATCCTCCCCCTGCACTAGGAGCGAACCTGATAATGCTTATCGGGACCGCACGAAGTGAAAAACATTTACACGTCTCCGCGGATCGACTATGTCGATGGTTGAGAAGTACATATAAGTTACGCCCAAGCGCAGATGGGTTGTTGGGAAGGAATGAATTGAAACTGAAACTGAGACGTAAATCGCGGAGAGCTAAGCTTCTAGGCAGTGCGGCTGACGACAATGGCGATGATGGTATAAGGACAGGTTGGGTTTGCGTTGATATTGGTGTAGTCGACAGTCCAGATATTCACGCAAATTCTGTACCCCAAGGTGATAGATTCGTGGGTTTTGGGAGACGAACAGATGGTGTTAGAGTTGTCGTTCAAATGCTTACGGAAGAGAAGAGAGAAGAGATTGATTTGGAGAAATTATGGGGTGGAATTTTGCGAAGGTCCGGTCAGTCGGAAATTGAAGATGGAGAGGTGGTTGAAGACGCAGAGATTGGGGAACCAATATCTATATTAACTTCTCAGCCCTCACAAAACACCGTAGGGTCGGCCATAAAAGGTTTTCAAGTTCCACAGACTCGACAGTTTCATACCTCCGTACGAAAAAAATCAGACGTTCTTCTGGACCAGCAACCAAACGGTATCTCATCCTCACCATATCAAGACGGAAATATTGAAAATAGTAGACTAACAGAGCTTCAGCGATCCGTACTTTCTGATTTCTCTCGTGGTGAATTTGGAAAGGCAAAAAATAATGTATTTGAATACAGTTCTAACGACGTGGAGCTGGATTGGCAATACTTCCTGCTGAACCAACTGAGAGCGTATCTCAAAAGTGTCTCAAGGGAAGAAGTGATGGCCTATTTAGGCAAAGGCTATGCCGCTGGGGATACGCCCTTCCTCAAATGCTTCAAAGACGCCGTGGCTGGTGTCAGAGAACCCAACCAACCCGCATCGTTCAAGTGGGATTACGCCTTCTGGCTGTTCCATTATGCCCAAGACATTGGCCACCCTTGGTTCAAGACCACAAATATAATCAATTTGTTCAAAAGATTTGCTAGAAAAGCATTTGACGACAGTGATATACCTGATGAGTACTACCATAAAATTATACGTACGCTACTTGAATCCGCTCGAGGAGGTATTTCAGACAAAAGCCACGCCCCTACACGTTTCAATGCCCGGATTGCATTGAAAGTTATTCAAACAATGCACAGGCGAGGCCACAAGATTTTGACAGAAGAAATGTTCGTAACTTTACAAGAGGCCACAGAACGAAGTCCAGATCTTGATATCCCAACTGTTCAACCAAAGGCAACCATTAATGATTCTTTTGGAATTCCCACCATGACTATGACACCAATTCAACGACGAATTCATACTCTAATGATGAATCTCGAGTTGCCTTCCTTTTCAGATGAATCTAGATGGCGATTGATGCAACTATATGCACGAAATGGATATTGGATAGCTTTCTGGGATATCTGGAGGTTACCACTTCGTCAAAGTAAACCACAATCGGCCGCTATGTACGCATATATGTTTCACAAGGTAGCAGAGACGGGGCATCAGAAAGGTTGTATAAATGCACTCCGAACTTGGATTGAAGACTTAGACCGAGAAGATCCCGCCGTAAAACTTGAAGGTGATATTGCAGAAGGAATCAAAGCCTGTTTACTGCTTGCGGATCCGCATGTTGAGCAAGAAGCAATTCAGGATCCCGAGAAACCTGGTGAATGGCCTGCTTTGTGGAGGAGATGTCATGGGGGAGATGCAAAATGGAAGGATATGGTTGCTCAGTATGGACAAAGCAATGGCCACATTGACGATGTTGAGCCGAATGAGGATGCTGCCATGGTTTCTGAGTAAGAATCTGATGGAATCGGCAGTGTTGAACGGGATGAAAACGAAATTGCCGCTTCTGAAATTTTGCATGAAGCAGAAATGATTCCAGATAGTTTTTCGGCGCCCGAGGACGATCAATAAAGTTGAAATGAAGTGGCAGAATCAAAACGGGAGAGAAATCACGACATGAATGATAATGTATAAGGAAGATGAATGGAGGTTTGGGCATCAAAACTCCTTGTAAGGTTTTGCACCAGGAGGTTTTGAAAATAAGGTGTTTTCTTTTGCTCAAGTATAGTAATCGTATTGGTACCTCACAGCGAAATTAGTACATACGCCTTCTCAAATCTCTCAGGAGTTTGCACCATTTTTCTTCCCTTTCCATGCGTTCTCTTTCGAAGACCACCACTTATGATGGAAAAGCCAAGAGGAAGCTGATTTGATTTACGAGCACTGCTTCACCCTCATGTTCATTCCTGGCCTCCATCAGAGTCAAGCGATGGAAATAGTTAAGCTCGCTGGGAGTTCACCGGTGGTCCTTCCCTTATCAGTCAAGTGTTGAGCCCACCAGCCAGCCCACCAGCCAGCCCATCGGGAAAGCTCAGAACCCTGCTCAGACTCTACACATGATTGGTTGGATCTGCCCCATGACAACAAACCATAACCGCCGATCACTCTCCAGCAACCAATCTACTTACCTTACCTCCTAGACTCGACTACATCCAATCCAGCCACCACCTCACGAGACTCATTTGACCCAACATCACAGCATCACAGCATCACAACACAATAACCTCACTGACATACTGTATATACGAGTAATCTTTGGAAACCATCTGAATACATCCATCCACCTTCAAATTGGAATCAAGCCCTCGCCTCTGCTCTTATCCTCTCTTCTCCGCTTAACCTAACGTCCAAAATGAAAATCCATACTCGTACTATACTCCCCTTTCTGGGCTTGATCTTGGTTCCCTCGACACAGGCTTGGGGAACACTGGGCCATCAAACTGTAGCCTATGTAGCGACGAATTTCGTTGCGGAAGAGACGAGAGATTACTTTCAGACATTGTTGGGGAATAGAACGGAAAGCTACCTGGCAGGTGTAGCGACGGTGAGGAGATTAGTTTTTGTTTTTGTTTTTGCTTCTGATCTGGTTTCTTGTTTCGTTGACCTTTTGGGTGTGGGCTTGGTTCTTGGGTTGGGTTTTTTTACTTGATAGGTTGGAATTGATAGGTAGTTGCTGATATTCTGGGTAATCTAGTGGGCGGATAGTTTTAGATATACGAAGGCCGGAAATGGTACAGCGCCGTGGCATTTTATTGATGCGCTGGACGATGTGCCTAGGTGTTAGTATTTTCTCTTTGGGGGCAGTGGGAGGTCTATAGGGGCAGGTAATTGAGACGATGGGAGCTATTGGGATCTTGGGATTGATGCTGATGCCGGGGTCTTTTCTAGCTTGTGGCGTTAAGTTTGCCAGGGACTGTGGGGAGGAGGGGTGTGTGGTCGGGGCTATCTTGAACTTTGTGAGTGAAAGATTTTGAGGAATTAGGGATTGTTCTTTACATTTGGCAAGTCGCAAATGCTGTGGATTGACGGAAAACTTGGATTTTTTGCCCATGTTTAAAGCCTCTTCAAACATGAGGTTGAACAACAGCAATGAGATAGAATGAGACACGTGTCTAAGAGAACGAGCTTGAAGTCGATGCTAATCAAGGGATCAGACGAGTCAATTGTTGGACCCGAACGTACCGAAACATGACAAATATATTGCTGCAAAGGTATGAATGGCTGGGTTTCCGGAAATCTAGAGCGCTGCTGACATTTCTACACGTAGTTCATTGTCCATGTAGGTATTTACCTTCCAAATCTCTTGCCTTCACTCATAAAAATTTAGTTTGTCGGAGACATTCACCAACCACTTCACGCCGAGAACATCGATATAGGAGGTAACACCATCCACGTGAACTTCACCGGAAAACTCACCAACCTCCATTCCGTCTGGGATACCGCCATACCCGAGAAACTCGTTGGAGGATATTCCATGACCGATGCTCAAGGCTGGGCAAATGTGCTAACAGCAGCTATCAAAGCTGGCATATATCAATATCAAGCGAAATCATGGCTTGAGGGTATGGATATAAGTGATCCATTGACAACCGCCCTGGGCTGGGCTAGGGATTCGAATGCTTTTGTTTGCACGGCGGTTATGCCAGATGGAGCCGAGGTATTGAAGGGGAAGGAGCTGAGTGGTGATTATTATGAAGGGTCTATACCAGTTATTCAGCTGCAAGTTGCGAGGGCAGGATATAGGCTTGCGGCTTGGTTAGATATGATTGTGAGGGGTATCAAGACGGAGCTGTAGTAGAGTAGCTTGCTATTCCTGGCGTTGTGTGGGCCACGCAGATTCTTGTAACATTTATAGCTAGGCTCTGTAAGATCAATCCAAAGCAGCAATGGCAATGCGCAGAGTAGTAGTCGGCAAATGAATTTTTAAAGAAGAGAATCATTCCGTCTAGATATCAAGTGATCTAAGAGTCCTTACCCACCACCAGTTCTTTTAGCAAAATTGAATACACATGCAACAATACCATCCCCCCCACATCACTCAACCACTTGCCGGTAAATTTCTTATAATTCTCTTCTCAAATATTCAGACGAGTTTCAATAATCACCTACGCCAAATAAAAATACAAATGCGCCATACAACCATCATCTCATCTTACTTTACTGAATACCAATCCTTAGCTTTCTACCAAAAGTCTTTGGTAGCAAAAATAGAGAGAGGGGGGGAAAAGGGGGGAATAAAAGTAAAGAGATAAAAAGCGAAGCGAGTTGAGTTGGGTTGAGGTGAAAGCAAAGTTGAAATATGCATGACCTCCGAAGAATAAGATTCGCCTAATTATCTTACCGAGGACCCATTCACTAAACCTCCTATCCCAATTCACAACCCAATTCAAATTAAAAAAAATGTGCTTAAGATTAAGATGTTATAGGGGTATATTATTATCTTTCTACCATGATTGCATATGCATCGATGGTATTGGAAAAAGAAAAAGAAAAATCCAAAAATCTTTCTCTTTCCAAAACAGAAATCTATCCAACTTTGCTCCCCCCTTCTCTCTGTCGTCTATACAAAACACCGCATTGGTATCTCACGAAATCTCAACCCCCAAATCACCCCTCACATGATATCCTCCATCCTCTTACTTCTAACCTTCTGCCAATGTTCCTTCTCGCTCTTTCCCCCATCTTTCTCTAACCCCATTCCCCGCTCTACCCATTGCTGACTCCCCATCTCACTCAACCGACTCAAAGCCCTCGCAAAAGCAAACCTCTCTTCATCTCCGCTGAAAATGCTAGAGTTCTTTAACATACTCATGTTCATGCCCAGGTCATCCATCATCATTCTCATTGTATCATCAAGTTCTTCTCCTTCATTCCCCTCTTCCTTCTGTCCTCTCTTATCCTCTACATCCTTCTTTATACTGTCTTGAATTTCGGCTTTTGACAAAAAGAGCTGAGTCAATGGGACTGCGGTTGTCAGGACAAGCTTGGCGCGAGATTCATAAACAGCATCGATAAAAGTGATAAAGCGACGAGCGAGATCTCGTTGGTGATGTGTCATTCCGGGGACATCAGTAACGATGAATGCATCGTAACTTCTCATCAACTCAATATAGTCAGCTGCGCTAGTAGGTCTCCCAATCAATTCATCGAATGTGAACATGGCAGCTTTACCACTAACTTTTGGTACGTGGATTTCGCGGCCCCAGACCCGTTGGGTTTCTGAATGAGGGGTAGATTGGTTAGGGTCGCCAAGGAAATGGAACCACTTTTCGGCATGAGTAGACGCATGAGCATCTAGAGGGGAGTGGTAGACTCCGGAAGGAGGGCGAGGGATCTTTCGGTAGTCGGTGGGACTATCAAGGTTGATCACGTGGAGTCGATTCTTAAGAAGGTTGATACAGGGGATGAAGGATTCTCGTTGAATGCCATTACGGTAGAGGTCATCCGGATGACGATTGGAGGTAGTGACAAGGACTACTCCATGGGACATGAGGGATTCAAGGAGTCTAAACGATTGAGTATAAGAACAGAGCCTCTAAGAATAGAAAAGGGAGGAAATACCTTCTGAGGATCATGGCATCAGCTACATCCGTACATTGAAACTCGTCAAAGCATAACACGTTCCCCTTCTCCGCAATATCCGCTGCCACAAAAGGTACAGCATCAATATCATTTCCGAACTCCATCTTCATCTTATGCAACCTTCGATGAACATCCTGCATGAAATTATGGAAATGGATCCTCGTCTTGGATGCCACACTACTTGGGAGCGTCTCATAAAACATGTCCATCAACATAGTCTTCCCACTTCCCACATCCCCATATAAATAAAGGCCTCGCGGAAGATTGCTCGGTATTTCTTTCAACGCTGACTCCTTGGGTTTATTTCCAAATATACGTCCAAATACGGAGGTCGGCGGGGGTTTTAGAGATTCGAGGGTGGGATGAACAATGGCAGGCGCATGGTAGTATCGCAACTCGTCATGAAGGTGTTGAAGACTTTGTATAATGCCTAGAAGCATTCCTCGTCAGACTGACTATGAGAGTGGAGTGTGAATGTAGATTGCTGACCTCTTTGGTGCTCATCGTCCCTCAATTGTCCCGAAGCAACGCGCGCATTGTATTCCTTCATGGGTCCTCGATCGTCCGGATCTCCTGCAGTAGTTTTAGTAAACCTTCCACTCTCTCGAGGAAGATTATATACCATTTTGAACAGTTGCCAACGCCCTTCTCTGTCCCGCGATAAAAGAGGCGGGAAAGGCCAGTAAACGTCTCGGAGCTGGTGAACCAACGGCTAAATTTGAGGCTGAGATTCTCGGTCCCAATGCGATTGCAGAGATATACCTTCTCCCACCTTCTCTACTGTTTGGGTGGCAATTTACCCATGTTCCCTCACATGGACTCTTGTATTTACTTCTATCATTTGTTGATAGGTATCGGAATGTTCGCGCCGGCGGGGTTCGGAGTTTCATAATGACTGTAGATTGCAAGGTGCTCTGCCGATGAAAGAAAAAATCTATATGCGCATCTTATAGGAAATGAAGGTGGAAAATATATTATAAAAGAATTGTGAGTAGGGAGGTATGTATTATTATTATTACAGCAAAAGAAGTCAAAAGATATGTTCACGGAATTAATGCGGGATCTGAACAATTAATGTGTGATGTGTGGGGATCCAACTTACAAGTATCGGAAAGGAAGAACTCGGAAATGCGGAGAGCAATGACTAATTACAGTAAACGGACCCGATATAAGTATGTAAGCCGTGGTGCCGTAACATATCAAGTCCCAAGTGAGTCTCGAGTATGTACATATTGGTTCAAGTGTTTGGTATTCTAATCCTACAGACTTAAACCTCTCTTCTCTTCTCTTCTCTTCTCTTCTCTTCTCTTCTCCCCATCTACTCGTAAAGACCATGCAAAACCAAGCAAGTACTGTAAAACCATCCCAGTAGGTATGTCGCGTCAAGGCCGAGACCCACATGCAACGAGAAATATAAAAACTCAAAGTAATACTCCAGTCAGCTCTCCTCGCAAAAAGAGCACTGATAGCCGGAGCCAAAAGGGACCCTTTGAGAAGGGCTCTACCAAGGCGCAATATAGACCTCCGCAATCAGACAATCAGATCATTCCCCACAGTGGGCGAGGAAGGTCTGATTGAGGACGGGATATTTGCCCACCCGTACTCATCTCCTTTATACAGACGTATGCTTCGCGCCTAGCTGGGTCGCCCACCGTGACAGATCGAGAAGTGAGGCCATAGTAAGATGCGATAGAATGAACGAGCCAACGTCTAAAAATTGTTAGTTGAAAGTCTCCAATGATGGGAGAATATAGCATACCCGAAGCTCGCCCCAGTATCATCGGCCAAAGAATCAAAGACTAGTTTCTCTCTTTGTAGCTCTTCCTCAACCAAGTTCCGTTGCTCATCACTCATTGTGCCATTTCTTCCAACGAACACAATCTCTTCATCCTCACTATCCATCTCATCTTCCTTCATCTTTCCCAATATTTTCTGCTTGTCCTCATATTCTCGAACGAATCTTCTGACCTCCTCCTCCAAATCTTGCAGAAGACTCCTAGCCCCCTTGCTCTTCTTAAGTTTCTGTCGTAAATCTTGTGGAACACGACCCTTCTCCTCATGTCTGCCAGTCCTTTTGTCTTCATTTAACTTCTTTGCGGCGGCAATTTCCTCGGCTCGATGACGGACACCTGCATCCCACAAAGGAGCCAAGTAATATGGTACATGATGAACTGGGTAGGTCGGGCGAACCTCCCAATCACTGGGGAGTGGAGGTTGAGCATTTGGAACATGGAGAAGATGATCTGAGAATGCAATTTAATCAGCAAATAATGTCATCCGCACTCGGATTCACCAATGTTCCGAGTATCGCGTTGTATGACCAGATATGCTATGATGATTGAGATGAGGTTGCCGGATGAGTGGCAACTGTCTCTCTACACCATTCCATCTATTGCACTCACCATTCTCCCATCTCTGTCGTCTGCGACTGCCCTCTTTCCCCCTCAGTAATGACTCTCTGTGTTTCTGACTGTCGCGTTTTAGGAGTTCTTTGCGAGGCTTGTAGGCAGCAGGTCTTGGGGGTGTCGCGCCTTTGAGAGGTTCGTCTCGTTCGAGAGGAATAGAAAGTGTAACCCCAGTACCACGAGCATTAGGAGAAACACTAAGTGACTCCAAAGCAGAAACAGTCCAGGCTTCAATATCTGGACCTGCTAAGCCAGAAGCTTGTTGCGAAGGTGGCGGGACTGATGAATAAATTGCCATCTCGCTTCAAGATAAGGAATGAGTGAATTGAGGTGAATAATGAACCCGTTCGATGGAAGTTTAAAGGGAAGCACTGATGAGATGAAGTTTTGAATATGACAGATATCAGGATAGGAAACCTATGGAGGAAAATGACACTCACGATATCGATCAGTTGATAAGGCTATGGAAAGGGGGGAGGAGAGGATAAGGGAAGGGACGGGAAGGGAAGGGAAGAGACGGTGGACCACGTCCGATAAGCAGTTATGGGTAACACGTTAACCTTAATCGTCCAATCAGAGATGACTAGATTGAATCGTGCCATCAAGTGAAGATGGTAATAAAGTACTCGTATTGCATACCAAAGAAGGAAGCGGGAAAGATTCCAACTACTCGTACTCCTATGTGTTAGCGATATTGATCACGTTTTGTAATGATTGGTTTTTTGATTCATTTCTTTGAATCATGTGAATTGGGTGAAATCAAAACCACCTCTGGGTTCGCATGTCTTTTCTCTCTCGTGCATAATTGTGAAGCCTGCGGCCACTATTGGATACTGATGCTGCTAAGATCCCTTCTAAATACAAGAAAATGCCATCATCTGTAATAAATAATCAAGAGACTGAGTACCCTTGCTATGCAAACCATTATAGCTTTGCAAACGCAAGCTCATAAACAAAACCAAGAGTCAAACGAGCATGTTGAAGCATATGATCGAAGTTCAAGTACTTGATCGAATCATCCGAAGTATGAATATGGTTGTCGGAGTACTTGAAATCGCTCTCGATTACGAAAGCAGAAGGATATCCAGCTTTTGAAGCTGAAGCGTGATCCGAGCATGCATAACCACATTTCGTTTCGACATAGGGTATATCACAGTACTAAAATCTTATAAGCATAGAAACAACAAGGCATGACGCCCGTTCCTATGAGCCACTTACCTCGGTAACAATTTTCTTGATGAAAGTGGTCAAATCGGGGTCGACGAAATCAGTGATGACACCAACACTTTCGGGCTCGCCAGCATCCAAGGTCTTTTGTGTATATCCTGTCATATCTTGTTGAAGCATGGCTTTGATATCTCGACCTGTCTTCTCGTATTCCGAGAAAATGGCCTGAGAACCGAGTAACCCACCCTCCTCAGCGGAGTACCAGTGTATCTCTATCTGATTCAAGCCCTTTCCTTTGATAACATCCTCAGATGTGAGCAATACGCGAAGGGTTTCGAGAATAGTGACAGTTCCACTTCCATCATCATCTGCTCCGGGTGCAGATAAGATAGAAGGGAAGAAGAGATTTATGGAGTCCTGATGTGCCCCTACCACAACTGTGGAATTGCTCTGTCCAGGAATCGTGGCAATAATGCTATTCTGTCCCCATGGATGTTTGAAGTGACGAGCGTGAACTCCGTATTCATCGGCTCCAGCATCCTTAATCATCGTTTGAACTTTCTCCAGAAGCCATTCTGATGATTGTCGCCCATAGTCGGACTTGTAATATCTGGTATGGAAACTGGTAAAAGTCTCGAGGTTCTCGTGCATGTTAGACTTATCCAACTTTTTCAAGAGTGGTTTGAGGTCCTTCTGGAGAGTAGGTTTTGACGGAAACTTCGCCTTCACCGATGAAGCCCTGAGAGTCCCGAGTTCCGGAGTTTCTGTAATGTCCATGAAGTTATGTCCATTCTTCGTGATATTAGCAAAAGCCCTCCTGCATCGCACAGTATACATACTCGTCTCAATTCCCATTTCTCTTCCTCCGTGACCCACTGCTGTTTACCAGGGGCGATCTCGATCAGATAACGTTCATCATTCACGACATTAGAATTGAGGATAGCCTGATCCTTTTCGTGTTGTTCAACATACCTCGCAGATGCAAGAGATGCCGATAAAGCCAAGAGCGATAGGTTTGTGAGTTTCATGATGAATGATTGTTCGATATGAATATGTATGTGTAGGGAACAAACTAGATCTAAGGGGGATGTCAAGGATTATTTAACTTCCCCGGTGTTCAATGTGGCTGGTGTCACGCTTTTACTTGACCGTCTCGATCTTCATAATTTGAAAGCCAGATTAATTTCCAAATAGATAGATAATTAGATTCTCAATCAAAGGTGTCCGTTGCAAGTTCACAACAACATGAATACTGACTGTACAGTACTGCTTCTGCATCTTCTGCGTTCTAACCATCATATTCCCACGACCACCAGACCTATCTCCAAATCCAACACCTGCTCGTACTTGTCGGATTCCATGCAATGGCTCCGAACCATACGACGAACAGACCTCTCGTTATATTTAGCCAACCATTCCTTAATCCTTTTCACGCCTTGCAAATTCCCCTCTTGACTATCCCTATTCGCTCTACCTTGCCCTCTAAATCGATAAGCCACAACCGATCCTCTCGATCAACCAATACATTGCTTGGTTTAGCATCACCCCATAGCAAACCTGCTATGCAATTCTCCAACAAGACTTCCAATAACCACACTATGCAAACGGCAGATTCGTATATCGGGGCGAAGCTTTTTGGTTTTGATGGCAGCTGGAATTTGCACATGTACCCATGGTTTCTTCTTTCCTCGAGGCGATAGCCCTTGAGATAAATCCTTATGATACTGTGGCATTCATGGGAGGTCTGGTGGTCTTCTTGATCATCCACTTGCTGTACACCTACTTACCCAAACCTGATTACCATTCGAAATGCTCTACTCTTGTTCTGCCACGGGAATTCCAAAATTGCATGTAAGGTTACTCATGCTCACTCGTATCACGTATGGACTCTGGAGTAAGGTTATGCATGTACCCGAGTACTCGAGTACCTCGTTGGTGATTGTCCCCCCTCCCCTTTCCCCCCCCCGCACTTGTCTCCCCTTTTCCGACGGTAACCTCGCCTCATCTCTCGCCTCGCTCCGGTTTGCTCGTCCATTTTTCGTCAGTATCATTGCCGTCGCTATTCTTGTTCAACCACCAACTTGATCTCTACTCGATTTCTAGACCAATCCTCTCTCGCACATGGGCGATGATTTCAAGTTTCGACAGAAGGTTGGGTGAACGATTGGCTCGCTTAAGTTTGATGGTTGCGGGGTAAAATGCTTCCATTTTCAAGCAAACCTTACGTCACTTCCCCAATTCCAAGATCAGCTCAGCTCAGCTTCCTTGCCAGAAGCTTGATTAGTTGATCTGCATTTCTTGAGCCTTTATATACATACTCGTATGGATTTCGCTTTCGGGTTCTCCTCTTGATTTGATTGTTGTGAGTGATGCTACTCGTGATGCTACTCGAGTAAAGCTCAACTGGCCGGTACCCTTAACCTGAACCAATTCTCACCAAAATCCACGATACCGTGACAACCTTGCCCTTTCCCTCTCCCTTGCCCTTGCCCTTTGTTTGCGAGGCTTGCCCACAGCTCTTCCTTGGTATGTACGAGTGACCAACTATTCATCTCTCCCCCTCTTCCCATGCCATACTAATGGGGAATTCGCCCAGTCAGACTCTTTCTCCATCACGACCCTTTGTTTCCTTGATAAACGCGAACCATCATCACCGAGTACTCAATAGGTGGTCGACATCCTCCTAGACTTCTGAATCCTCGCAGATACAGCCTACACAACTTCATCATGAGTCCTTCGTTTGCCCAAGGTACCATCTCTGATAAAATCTTCTCCGCTTTATCTCTCGACTAACGCTCTGGAATGCAGCAAACCCATTCGCCCGACGAGATACCCATCCACTCCAAGCAATATGGACCTATAAGATATGTACAATCATATCCTGGTTGCTGGTCGTAGCCGTCACCTTTTATTACAACTTTCACGCACCTCAAGATGACAAGCACGCTTGGCGCCATACCATCTGGGAACAGAACAAGATACATCACACACCATTTGCTATGAACGCATTTATTGCTTCATTTTATTGGTATGCTTTCATATATACTACAGTATTCCAGAGCTTAAAGTGCTAACGTACAAGCTTAGGCTGTTTCTCTTCATTCTACAAATTGGATATGTCCTTCACCTCTTCAGCGATGAGCCTGAGCATGTTAATGCCGCGGCATCGGTTGGAAGTCATTTCATCGTCAACAATCTCTTCCAATTTGCCTTCGTCATGCTATTTGTTCGCTCTCACTTTATATGGGCTGAGATCATATTGATCATCAACTTCTTCAATCTTTCCTCCCTCTACTTCCGCCATAACACAACCCCAAGGTTCGTTCATATGCCGGCCACCTCAGGTCCACTTGCGTGGACATTCGTAGCTTTGTATTGGAACGGTGCTATCGCGGTTAATGCTCATAATCTTGCGGCGCGCATTGTCGCAAATGTCGCAATCTGGGGAATCTTGGTCTATGGACTCTTCTTCCTTGCAGTTTATAAGGTAAGTCCTGATCTATCCGAATTGCAAGCACCAGCCATAAAGATTACAGAAATGCTTACAATCGATTAGGATTATACCATGGGGTTTGCCCTTAGTATTATCACAGCAGCAATTGGAGTTGGCCAGTTCTTCACCAAAGTATTCGCTCTTCAGTGGATCTTTTCTTTCACAATAATGGGCACTCTCTTCCTTGCTACATTGATCATTGCCGTTCCAGGAATGTTTGGAAAGGAGATCTCCTTCAGAAGGGGAACCCCGCTTGCCTCTGAGGATCAAGAGAGAGCTCCTCTCCTTGATGACAACTAGACAACTAAATGGGTTTATACGACTAAACTCTCATCATTTCAATGACTTCAACACCTTGGGCCATGAAAGTTCTCCCATCTTCGAGGCAGAACAGAATTCAAAATTCAAGATTCAAATAAAAACTGACCTGCTTTTGGAGGACTTTCAAGACAGTAAGGGAGAGCTCGAAATATCACGAATACCCCTCGGTCAATAGTTGTTATGCATGGATTCGGGGAACTTTTTTCTCGTTGTTGTTTTTTGGGTTTGATTTTGGTTTGAGTTTGAGTTCTAGGCAGGTATGGAATAATGCGATATCTATTCACAATCTTAGGTCCAGGGTTATCAGACAAATGAAGCTACTTATGCACTATAAACATATTCCCCTCCCCTAGTATCCTCAGCTATTGATTTTCTCAAAATGTATCTGGATCTGACTTGAACGGATGGAACATCTCGTGGTTTGGTTCACGTTAATAGCTTGACAGCTAACTGACTGACCTTTCACCTTAACCTTTTGAACTCTACTCTAGAGTAGAATCTGATGATACAATGAATAACAGGTTCAAGGGTAACATATTGAAATATCATTTGCATACTCAAGTACTCGTAGATCTACTTGGGTAGAGTAATATATTGAGTGTGCATGTAGTAGCAGTAAGGGGTCACTAGATCATCCTGCGAGGTGGGGCTTGGGGCTTGGCGAATCCGAGCTTTCTTATCCGACGATACTTGTAATAGCAGAAGAAAAAAAAATGAAAAATTTGATGTCGATGCTGATGTTGATGTTTGCACAGAAAGTCAATTTCGAAGGAACTCCCCCGCCATACCTCCATAGCATTACAGATAAAGAGCGGTATGTATAGCCTCAGTATGAGACAACTGCACTTCCTGGCGGCTATATGAACGAATTCTGCACAACATGCAACGAGCATTCCCATTTCCAGTCAACATCGGCACCGACGTCTGCCAAATTAGTCGCATCAATGATATCCTGACGAAGCATCAATCAAAATTTGCGCATCGATTTATCCGGAGGGTGTTTACCCCCCAGGAGCAAGTATGGTACCGACCGCGACTATTGCCATTGATCGAATACCTCCATTTTATGGAACGAAGAGAGTTCATTCAAGTGAAGATTGACAAGCAACAAAGATGGAGGGCGAAAGGTATAGAGGCTCTGATAGGACTAGTCTGTCCGAAAGAGATACCTCTGCTGAATAACACAAGTGCGAATCGTGAACCTGTTGGTAGTCTAGTATGGTCGCCTTATACCACGCAAGAAGATCCGAAGAAATTGTCAAAAGAGGAAGAGGAATCAATGTTAATACAATTGCAACAAAATGTGCAAGGAGTTGCTAGGTTCATAGCTGGCCGGTGAGTCTAATCAGAATCTACCATACAGGGCTATGGCTAACATTGTTTTATCCAGGTTTGCAGCAAAGGAGGCAACGAAAAAAGCATTTAGCAAACGAAGATTGGGTTTCCACGATATTACAATCAACAACCCTTCCCTAGATAATCTCAGATCAAGAGCGCCGATCACGCTTGTTAAATCCCCAAATGGACAAGCGGATCAGATAGTACCGATGAGTATAAGTCATGATGGAGATTATGCCACTGCTGTGTGTATGTCTTGTGAGGCGCTTGCTCCTCCACCTACGCCTGATCTTCAAGAGATTGAACCAATGTTAGCACGCCTTATAGATGAAATCTCAGTGAAACGGTTATCCCTCAATGCCTCACCAATACCATCCAGAGATTCACATAGGCGTGCATCTCGTGGTTCAACTGTAGAAGATTCTCCCGCGGAAAACTCCCCGGAGAGATTCGCGACTCCGCTCCAGAAGGTTCCTGTGAAATTGATGACTCCCGTCACAGGGAGATTGTCAGAAATACTGAGTTCGACTCTAGGTGGATCCAGCACCCCAACTATGGATATAAAGAGTAGTCTGGACGTTACAGACGTTGCAAAAGCTTCAGAACCTATCCAACCAGGAATCTCTGCATTCCCTATCAATGACCCGGCAATGAAGAATAATCTAGATGCTTTAAAAGTATCAGAGCCTGCCCAGCCTGAAGTCTCTCCATCCTCTCCTACTGGCCCGACTATTAAATACCATCTGAGTACCACAAGTGCCATCAACTCCATAAATGTCGATCTTCTGAATAAATCATTCAATAGAAACTCTCCCGGGCTCAAACCCAGAAGGCTTATGTCTCATGACTCCCAGGCGACTGGCAATCCACCGATTGATTTCAAAATCAAATACTTCATATCAGAGGCTCCGCCATCCGATGATGCCCCTATTCTTCAATCTAGTGATTGCGCTACTAATCCAGAGATTGACAACCCACCGACTAGCAACTCACCGACTGACTTTCGAATCAAGTACTCGGTATCAACCAAACCGCCATTCAATAATACCCTTATTTTGCGACATGATGATTACGCTACTGATCAAGCGATTAACAACCCATCGACTGACCTGAAAGTCAAATCGCTTCCAACGATTGAATCGCCATCCAATAATGTCCCTATTCTCCGACCTGATAATTCGGCCACAACCCCACCGTCTGACTTAACATTCAGATGGTTTCCAGCCAATGAATCGGCACCTAATAAGGATCGCCCTGTTCTTCAGTCTAGTGATTGGGCTACCAACCAAGCGACTGGCAACCCACCGACTAGCAACCCACCGACTGACAACCCATCGACTGAAGTTCGAATCAAATACCATCTAGTGCACGAAGAGCGAGCTGATGACATCCCTGTTCTGAAACCTGGCGATTGGATATGTATATCCAAATCGTGTGCTTTCCCAAACCCCCCTGAGGAACGCAAGTGTGTGAATTGTGGCACTAGGCGCCTTGACAGCTGGGCCATTTATGTAGACCCGGACAGCCGCCATAACAAACATTTGGCAGAAAACGCCAACTATACTGGACTTCCATTCAAGATAGATTCGGCAAAGGAGAAGGCGAAGCAAGCAAGGATAGAAGCGCGCAAGGCAAAGTTGCAAACCCGAGTGCAAAGTATATATAAACTACCACCATACATAGATCCCAGAGTTGTAAAAAAGAATTCCGATACTGGCCTCGTTGTCGAAAATGTACCCTTAGGCACCACAAACGAAGAGTTAATTGAAGCTTTCAAGGGTAAATGTTCAGCCCTCAAGTCTACTGTAAAGGAAGCGAGTTGGGGTACAACCCGAGCCTGGATAATCTTACCAACCAAATCCGAAGCGAACCACTTACGACATCTAGCAAAAAAACCCGATCTCTTACCAGTGATAAGGGGTCATAAGTTGAGGATGACCCCAGCGGAAGATTGGCTAAGGCATTTCTTAAGGGAGTTTGGGAGCGGGGAACGGCGATGGGATTGGAGAGCGGATTTCTGGACCACAGATTTGTTCCATGCTTTTGATAAAGAGGAGTGCGACGAGCATGCGTTTCAACAGGCGAAAATTCGGGAAGAGATGTTAGCAGAGAAAGCCCGAATCAAGTTGGCTAGGCAAGAACAGAGTATAAAGAACCAGGCGAGACAGGAAGCAAGGCGAGAAAGATCAAAGCAAAGGAAATTGGGCGCAAAGATGTTGGCGGAAGAGGTAGCGGAGGAAAGGATGGTGGCGGAATTACATAGGAAATGAAGGCATAGGTAGAGGAAGAGAATATTGCGCCAATAGGAAAGGATGAACGATGCAAGCTGCCAAAGCGGAGGGATGAAAGGAAGGAGGAGGCAATGCCAGGAAAGAGCTCCAGAATCCCGAGTCCCCGTGGTATCTAGATGCATGGTGGGATGCCTTCTATTGTACGAATAGTATATACCGATTAATTTTGTGCACACTTTCTATACACCACCCAATACAAATGTAGAAACTCCCACGACTACATTCATTGTTAAGATCTGTTTATCTCTCTGGTACTCGAGTATAATCTTCAGATAAGAAATTTACTATAGAGGACAAAAAGTCTTTCGTTATATCTGAAAATAATATAAACTTCTTTTCATCCGTAACTTTTGAGATTCGGTGTCGAAAAATGATGGATCTTATACACTCGAGTATATCACAAGATGGTAGCCGACGATCTATCATAGAAGAGTTCCTCGTACTCTAGATATTACCGATAATCTACTCGAGTAGCTTTCACTTAGAACATACGAGTCCAAGTACGTACTCCGGATATTCCAAAGAACTACTTTAACAAATCCATATATTTCATTGCTTATGAATGATGATAGGTTCTAGAGTATAATAGTATAGGAGTAGTACTCGTAGGTCTTCTATATGAGTAAGCGAGTAAGCGAGGAAAATCGTTCTGATTTGAGATAGGGGAGGAAATTGTTTCCTTGGCCTTGGTCTTGGACCTGGACCTGGACTTGGACTTGGATGTCTGTGAGTACTCAAATGAGGGCACGAAGCCCTAAACGTATACCCACCCAACTAACCATTCCATTCACATACTCACACATACATACATACATACATACATACATACATACATACCCATTTCAGCCCCTCATACTCATACTCATACGCATACTCATACCCAAACCAAATGCACCCCCCTCAACCGCCCTCAACCGCCCTCAATCGCCCTCCCAGCCCCGTAGCCCCGTAGCCCCGTAGCCCCGTAGCCCCGTAGCCCCGTAGCCCTAAAAGCCGAAATCCGAAATCCAAATCCTGAAATCCAATAGCCTCAACCAAGACGATGTACTCGTACTCGTACTCGTACTCATACTCGAGTCTCTAAGAGTATTGATTCTCCCTCTACCGTGTAATTTAAACCACTACTCTTATATCTACCTACGTACTGTATCTATCTACTCTACACAATGCGTAGAACAACATATGGACACACACGCACACACACACACATACACACCAAAAAGATAACTAATCCACTTCAATACTATCCAGTACTCTACGAGTAAAGCCATTTTGAGTTTCCTACTCATATACTCATAGTAGATGGAGTCTGATGTTCTAGAACAACAAGAACTACTACTACTACTACTACTACTACTACTACTACTACTACTACTACTACTACTACTACTACTACTACTACTACTACTACTACTACTACTACTACTACTACTACTACTACTACTGCTATCACTTGACACTTCCCCTTTACCAAGGTAGGTAACTATTTGATCTTCCATCAGCTGATTTAGCTTACTTGTACTTTGGACGAGTTTATTTTTGATAGCTAGCTTTGGAGGCTGTTTTGTTTTGTTTTTTTGCAAGAGTCGATCTTACTTTTGGAAAAGTAACTACCCGCTAAGATGCATTATAAGTTCGGTGCCTCTCTCCCCATTCTACTAGCAAATCCAACAACCAAACCTCCTTCCCCCTCCCCCCACCACTCCCCCAGATCTCGCACCGTTGTAATCCATACTCAAAAATATCTCAATCGCACTTGGATTCTGAACCTCCAACCTTCCTCCTACACCATTTCTACAACCATACCCCACACCCCACGAACCCCATCCTCGCATCATTCACACTCAAATCCCGAAGAACTTACCCGTGCTAACATTGCACCTACTCCACCACCTTCCCTCCCAAATACTCACCCAAAAGCAACCGGGTAAAAATATCACATACAAACACCAAGCCGGCCACGGATCCCAGAGTTCATATGTACCATCATTCCATTGCGTTACATGTTTTCCAAATTCAATCCATTCGCTAATCAAGTACCCTATTCCTTTTTCGAGCTTGATGATGGCCAATATTGGAAGGAGCACTTTTGTAACAAAGTCATGGCCAATCCAATAATAGCCAGCGTTGATTTGGTTGGGGCTAGGTACTACTAGCTCTTGAGTGCTAGTAGGAGCGTCGTAGCCGGGTAGGAGTGTCATATATGTTTCTGCCATATCTTCAGCTCTGTCGTTTAGGAGAACTACAGCTGTATGTGCGCGAGGGTTACATTCAATGGGAAAGAGTTCTTTTTGGAGTTTCTCGATTTTCCCATTCGAAACGTCTAGAGCGCGTTCCGCATTCTCGGCAATTCTTTCATTGACCAGGAAATCGAGTGAGAAATGGCCTGTTATAGGAGGTGATGAGGGTGTTTTCTGCACGTATTCAGTAGTGTAGCGAAGCATGGCTCGAGAGAGTGCCGATGAAGGGGGAAGAGCTTGGTAGTGCATTAACATATCTGAAGATCGACAAGCGACAAACGCGTGTACTTTTCCCCTGAGGACAATGCTATGAGTGCAGTATTCTCTTCCCGCGATATATTGCTGAAGAACAAATGGCCTCGTCTTTGAGGGGTTGAGTCTTTGAGTATGGGTCTCTGTCTCTGAGAGTGATCGAAGCGGGAGGATAGTCATATCTGCTCTCACGCTATCGTCCACCATTTCGGGCTTCATGATAAACGGTTTTTCGACCTTCGCCCCCCTTTTCGGATGTAAAATTGCCAAGGCCTCCTTGATCGAATTTACCCTATATGTAAGGGGCACATTTAGACCCAAATCCATGGTATGCTTAGCGAATGAGTATTTCTCATGCAACGTTTCGGTCAAATCGACGCCAAACTGAACGGCAACACACTTCGTCTCCCTCTCTACCATTTCCGCCGCCTCTCCATCCTCAATCGCAGATGCAACTCCCGAACACGACACCCAAAGCTCCACCTTCTCCTTCTTGATTATATGCACAATATCCTTGATATAAGCCGCCGAGCCATATTTCTCACACGGTTTCCTCAATCGATAGAATTCCCGGATTGACCTCGAAAAGTGACCGCACACGGGGATGTAATACGGTTCGAAATCCGCCCCAATGACGTTGTGGCCTGCGCGGTAAAAGGATCGCGCGATGGCCAACCCCTTGCTCATTCCCACGCCTGTCACAAGGATTGTGCGGGGACGGAATGTAGAGGAGGATATTGCGCGCCATTCTCGGTGGTGATGAATCTGCTTGGCGATCTTGGTAAAGGGGGAAATGAGTGTAGATAGTATGGCGATGGATGTTAGCAGAGGAGTGGATGCAGCGCAAATGGCGATCAACAGGATGTTCTGGAGGTAATGCAGACGAACTGGGGAGCGAGCGTTGAGGGGCATATTTAATTTATATAGGGTAATATAAGACAATATAATATAATATAAGATAATATAAGATAATATAATTAAATCATTTAATTGTAGGGAATAAGGTTAAGGTTGGCCAAAGGATGGATGGCAAGACAAGACAACATGAATGAATGAAAAGTCAGAATTTCAATGTATTCTTATTATTGATTATTTATTATCGATCTAAATAACAACTTGTCGTTTTGGGGAAGGTATTCTGGGTTATCGGGGGCATTGTGGGCATTGTGGAAAGTCCCATCGTCATCGGTTTCCCGCTTAATTCCTGCAAACAGAAGAGGAAGGTGGGAAGGTTAGGGATGGTAACCTTAAAGTTAAGGTTACCGTTATGAAAGGTGGGGTAAGTTCAAGTTCAAGTTCACCCGTGGTGATCTACTCAAGTACATCGATCTACTCTAACCCCAACATCGACATCGACATCTTCGATACCCCTTCCCATCTGCCACTGCCACCTCTTCTCAACAATCAATCAATAATATACATCTAACCGACTTACTAACCAATTGACTAGTTGACCAACTACATACTTACATACATACATACAACATTCATACGTACAAATGAGACTACAGTATCTACCCAATCTCAATCTCGGTCCTCTACCTCCCGCTCCCACAATAGCTTGAGGTGCATATCATATCATAATCATATCATGCATGAATAGATACAAGTAGACTCGTAAATCCTTTCGTTCATTCATTCCTTCATTCTTGATTTCTGAACTTTGGGCATTAAATGATCAAAACCTTTAATATACTTCTTACTATATCACTCTTCTTCTTCTTCTCCCCGGCCCGTCCTCTCCTCTCCTCTCCACTCTCTCCTGTCCCCCATCGCCAGTATCATATAAAATCTTGATTTTACCCCTTTCCCACGCATCCATCCGGTCCGAACCCAAATGCTAATGCCAGACCCATTCACACCTTTTCATGTACCGAAGAAGGGAAAAAGGCAAAAAGCATACGCATCTCCATGTCGAAACGTGACACAGTTTCATTCAACAAGGCAAGAACCAAAAACGCCTGCTGTGTGATAATGGCAAACAAAAATTCCCAACAATACTCCATACCAAAAAAACAAATGTCATGCGACAACAAGGGCGAAACGGCACAATCGATAAGTACGCTCAAAATAATGTACAACAAATATCGCGTGGTATCTTGGTGATGAGGATGAAAAATTTAGGTGTGCTGCAATATATGATACAAAGAATTAAAAATTAGATTCCCATAATTTTGGTGAGGGTTGCTCAGGTTTGAATCTAGCGGTGAAGCGATTAGTCCTGTCACACCAGACTAGCGACCGCCATTAGTACTTGGGTCGAATTTTCTGTGAAATCGAGAGGCCAAATGCAGACAGTTTATAATTTCGAAAACTAAATTGTGTATATTCGATTATTTCCTTCTTCGAGAAGGATCAGGGTTTTGTAGAAGCCCACCAATATCGACCCTACCGCTACGATCACCTTGCACCCTAGTGTCAACCGCAGGTGCTGGTCCACGTATCGGAGGCAATTGAAGATCGGACACCCGTTGAGTTTGGGCCTGTGCTTGTGGTTGAGGCTGAGATGGGGTTGTTAAGACTTCGCTCATCGGTGCCTGGTAGTTCATTTGAGCCTGAGAGTACTCGGGTCTTGCTTGAGGTTGTGGGTATGATGGAGTGTTATTCGACATGGTAACATTCTGCCCTAAAGGCCCAGGAGTTCTATATGCCAACATATCACCGCCAAAGGCTGGATTTGTCATGAATGGCGAGGTACCCGGAGTTTGTGAGGCATATGATAGCTGGCTAGGTGTTTGAAAGCCATATGTAGAGTCACGAGATACGGATTCTCTCGAATATGGCGAAGAGGATGATTGTTGATACGGTTGTGGAGTTGTTGGGATATGAACCATGAGGAGCACAAAATAGATCGAGTCCTTTTTCGCAAGGCCCAGCTGAACATGAAATCCCCTCTGCTGGCCGTCTGGTGTTTGAAAGGTAAAGACTTCCCCTCGGTCGGTTCTTAATTGCCCTATTTCGCTGGGCGAAAATGTCAAGGATTGAATGACCCTATCCTCCTCTTCTTTCGAAAATATTGGAGGGAGGTAACTTGGATCTCTACTACGACGCTCATCTTCGAACCCCCTCTGTAGTCGATATATCTTATCGCGATCGCTTACACTCACAATATCATGCAGTTTTCTGCCGACGACTGAATGAGCCCCAACCACCCCGGAGAACGCTTGCGTTGTTTTGGCGATCTGCATTTCCATCGTAAGGAATGCACAGGCCGGTTCATACGGAGTCATGCGCTGATTTGCCGACATTGTGGCGTCACAATAAGGGTTGTTATTGATTGAAGTTGGAACCATTGAGTGGCCCATCGGGGTTCCACCTTGCGACTTCAAGACTCGATATCCATTATTTCGCTGGGCGTCGGAATATGGAGTGGATATTGAAACATCTCCAGCTGTGAACATCGACAATGGCCTTCTCATCGAATCTGCTGGTGGCGCATAGTTCGATCCAGGGCCTTCATATCGAGTGGAGTCGCGCTCGTCCCTTAATCTTGGGCGACCTCTTTTCTTGTGCTGAACATCCACACAAGTATCCTCCTTGCCGTTGCTTAGACATCGCGAGCATGGTCGTTGAGCTAAAAGTAGAACAAATTAGTATTCAAGTTTTGCGAGTTAGAGACTAATAAAGCTAAGGGTGTATTTTGAAAATCAAAAGAATTTTAGGATATCGTGGGGATAAGGGCCACCTGAGATGCATTTGGAGTTTCGTATATACAAATCGTCATTGTTCCCAGAGCTCTGGTTGGGCATCTAGCCAAGCCTAGTACAAGTGGACCTCGTGTTGTACGGCACACCAGTACATGCTGCAACATGAATAGATTAGGATCGGGAATATCCCATGATATGCTCGGGAAGTTCTCGTACTCGCAGTTCATCAATATTGCTTTCTGTGCATAATTGGATGGAACACCGAAAAGATAGTCGTCACTTAAACAAACTTGACAATTTCTGCTTACTCGCTGCCTCATATCTAGTGCTAAACGTGGCAATTGAGCATCGAACTACCAGTGCTGCGACTAATAGCTCACTACTAGGGCATGTCACTAAACAAGCCCTAGTCACAACAGATGTTTGAATCGGCTAGCTCATGCCGAAATCAATGGCTTATCATATTTTTTCCTCACAATCATAGACGTTCTCGCTTGAGTGAGAATGTGATGATTTGTCCCCGCCACTGGCAATGGGTGCGATTCTCTTGCTGTGACAATTTCAAACCGTAGATCTGTCTTTCGTGGATGGGCGAAGAAAGACACACTCAATCTGAATGCGTGATTTTCTTCCTCGAAGGGAAAATAACAAAACAAAACTACGTCACGGTAAAAGATTATGGAAACGTACCGTCACATCTAGAATAAGTTAGCGCATGGTACAAAAACATGCTAAGGAGACTTGCCTGAGATGAGCCCTTTTGCAAGGTACACAGGCCGACGCTACATGTCCTTTTGTTTTCCTCTGTGATTTCGGCGAAGTATAGCCGGGAACTTCTCCAATTGAAGGTCGTTCAGGTGCTGGATATGGTACGACCTGTTGGGTAGCATAAAGAGGATGAGAATGTTGATGAGGGGCCATTTGAGCTCGAGGTTGTTGATATTGATATTGAGCCGACATGTCTTCTATTTGGTATTGTGGATATGAAAGCTGGGGTTCTGGCGGATAATTTCTCAAAGGTGCACCTCTCATTGGATCAAAGTGCCCTTGTTGAGGAGTGCGCCCATCTCGGAAGACATTTCCCGCTGGCCCATAGCTTCCATGACCACGATCGCTGGAATCCAGGTTGTGTCTTGGGGGAAGTGGAGGAGACCCTGACATGGGCGGAGAGGGGTATGCCCAAGACTGAGCTGCGTCGGGTACCGCTCTGGCCCAACTCAGATCGAGAGAAAAGCGAGCCAGGTCTGATTTTCCTCGCCGTTCACCGAGCGAGATATTTGATTGATCGACTTGGTTCGTTGAAGATTGCATGGAAATGACCGTGTTCTAGTGTGATTGCAATCCCTTAAGAAGGTCAACGCCGCGTTGATAACAGCAGAATTCCTTCTTGAAAGTTTATATAAGGTGCGCCTGGGTATCTCCAAGCTGGCATACCCTTTTGGAACTTGGGGGTTAATGTGGATTCGATTTGCGATTTGCCTGGCAATACTATAGCTTCATTCAGTATTCTTCTTCCTTGATGGTTAGTCAACGTTGGCTGGAACACACCTACCCAAAAAGATTTTTTTAGAGAAATTTGAAAGGAAAAAACTTGACTTCAAGGAGTTTAAATGGGACTCTAAAGCTTCTCGTCCCGAATTATGCACGGAGAGCGTTGTCGGAACAATAACGAGGGCCGCTATTCATGACAATTGGTAAGATGGTTTGCGCTACTTCCGAAGCAGACTGAGACAACAAGGACGAGACTGTATTGGGGTAATACTGCAGATGCAAAATGTTCGTGACTGACTGACGTGGACGGTGAGCTGCAGCATGCACCGAACAATCTGTAGTGATGTGCAACTCCCGAGGGAAATGCTGAAAAGGCTTGGTGAGCTTTCCGAGGGGCGGTACAGGGTGAGATTCTTGAAGCTGGAGATGTAAGGTGACAAAAAAGTGGTGGGGTGGGACTGGAGGGCAAAAGAGACAGGTTCGTCAAGGCCGTGAAATTGACAACGGATATATAAATCAAGACGAAGGGTTGGCGTATCTTGGGAATAATAAGTATTTTTCCAGGTAGACCCGCGTTATGAGCTCGGAGCAGTCGGGTAAGGGTCAAGGAGGGTTCATTCGCTGTACCTTCGATGATTGTATGGGGTGGATCGGATTTGTTTAATTTGACTTCATGTAGGTGTGATGCCTGTCATGAATATTGCGGGTATTAAAAAGTATCTGGGTAGTCGGGCGAAATGATGAGGGGGGGAGGGGGAGGAAGCTTCGAATCTCTTTTACCCTCGAAAGTTAAAAGGTTAATAAAGGACAGAGGGCAGGGACATCCAGAACGCGCAAATGAGAGGAGGGTAAGGGTTTGGACGTTCGCGCTGTAGATGTCGAAGTGCCGATATGGAGATCGGGAGGCGGTCATGTAATAGCAGACTGCCTTTCGTATAGTATGTAAGATACGATGTTGTGTGTGTGTGTGAATAGATGTGGGATGTGGGATGTGAGACGTAAGAGGTAGAAGGTAGAGCAGGAGGTTCAGTTGGCATATGTTGTTGATATGTCTGTATGTCTGTATGTCCTGTCTCTCTCTCTCTGTGTGTCTCTCTGTCGGTACCCAAGTATGGGTATGGATATGTATGAATGCCCTTTCTGGCAGTTTCTTGGAGATTATAGCGCGCCTGTCCTCTTTTTTGGTTCCGTGGAATGTATTCGGCAACGACACAACGCAGAAGCAGAGAGCAGAGAACAGAGAGCAGAGAGCGGAGAGCAGGGAGCAGGGAGCAGAAGCAGAAGCAGAAGCAGGAGCAGGAGCAGGGAGCAGGGGGAAAGGAAAGGAAAGGAATGAAAAGGGAAAAAAGAGACGTGCAGCTAGAGTTGTGCTCGTCTGGGTGGACTGGGTCGTGGTCAATTTTTGGAACTAGACTAGGGAAATAATACTCAGGTTAATGTAGGTGATCTTATTGTTCACATCTTGAGATTTAACCAGATGATAATCATAAAAATCTGAGGATTAATCCTTGAATAGGTTTAGAGAGATTTTGATAGGTCGAATTGATTATACTGGAATGAGTATAAAAAATGAGTAAATGCTAGATTACAATATAGATTGAATAACAATGAAAGTAAAGAAAAAGACCAGTATTGATATGACTATACCCTCATCAAAGAGCTTAACTGTTTTGCCTATATATATTTGAGACCTTCTAGACCTATTGCAGTATAATATCGTAATGGGACGATAGTGAGGTTTGTAAAACTGACTCGTTAATTGTCGAATTGATCAAGAAGGAGGACGGAAAGATTAAATCTTATGCCGAGAAATGTCTAATGCCATGTGGCGACATCCGAACAATGAATGGAACAAGAGTCAAGTTGGGTGAAGACTTGGCCTGGGGGTCACAAACGAGAAAGGATATATTAACCTTACCTTACCCAATGAACAGATACAGATACAAATACAGATATAGATACAGATATGTTGATGAGTGGGGGCAGATGGGAGTGACAGGCTGACGAGAAAGGAAAACCCGGTAGGATAGATGAGCAAAGATGATGGAGTTTTTCAGGGTTCGGGGAATGGGTGCATATTAAGGTAGCCTTATATGTTTGTGATGGTTGTAGTGGAGGGAGTGGAAGGGAGCGGGAGGGATGAAGGGGGTGAAGGGGATGAAGGGGGTGAAGGGATGAAGGGATGAAGGGATGAAGGGATGAAGGGATGAAGGGATGATGAAGGATGAGGCATAAGGCATGAGACGAAGGGGATGATGGATAGATAGATTATTACGAGTATAGAGGAGGGATGGATTATGGATTATGAAGGTCTATACTTCCTATTGTGTATAGAGTAATGATAATGGGCTGCCATACGGAAAGATCCGAGATTTCTCACAGTATATTAAAAATTAAAACTTCGTACCTGATCGTTTCCTTAAATTCCGATCTGAATCTTCTACTCCCGTTGAAGGTTATGATTATGGTTATGGTTATGGTCATGGTCTTAGTCTTGAACTTGGGCGTATTCGTTCGTGCAAGTTCAAGTGTAATGGAGTAAAGCAACAAGGTGAGGGAAGGTTGGGTAGGGTAAGGGCAAGGGCAAGGGTAAGGGTAAGGGTAAAGGTAAAGGTAAAGGTAAAGGTAAAGGTAAAGGTAAAAGGTAAAACGAAGAGAAAAGTAAAAGTAGTATCAACTTTCTGCTTCCTATATTCACGAGTAAGAACAAGAAGGAGGATATAAGAGAATGACTCGATGCGATGCTGATATTAGAACTTGGTTCAATCTCCTTTGTTTGTGCCGTCTTCCGATAACATGATGTTAACGAAGGGGAAGGGGAAGGAGAAAGGGAAGGAGAAAAGAAAGAATAATGTTTGATGAGTAATCTTATTTATTATATATCATTATTTACCATGTAATAAAATGAAAAATAAAAAACTCTCGAATATTTAGATTTGGAAGAAAATAAAAATCACGATGATTCATATAATGAAAACAAATTAAACTTCAAACGTTTATTAAACTACGCAATACAAGCGGAGGTATAAATCTTAAAATGCTAATGATTGAAATAAGTAATTAGGCTAAACTTATAATACTTAATCGATCATTTATCCGACACCGAGAGACCGGAGAAAAAGCTTATAATAATAATAATATGCATGATCCAGTAACCAGTTTCCTTATCAATCCTACTGTGCGATGTATGTTTATCTAAAACCTTATAATATTATTACTGTAAATTATGATAAACCTGCATGTTACACACAGGAAGTTTCTTCCAGATGAGGCAATGCTCTTGTTGGATCCAAACGAAATGTCGATCTCATCGGGTGTTTTTTCCTCCGGGAACGGGATTTGAAGAAGGAGAAGGAGAAGGAGAAGGAGAAGAAGGAGAAGAAGAAGGAGAAGAAGAAGGTGAGGATGATGAAGCTACGGAGATATTAACCTTACATATAAAAGTTATAATAACTTACTCGAGCATAACTGAGAACTTTACTTCAGTATGAGACAATAATTCGGGGAGACAAGATCCAACAACCATTGGATAATTTCCTGCTCCCTATTTTCCTTGAATGGTACCGTCGTGGTCAAAGTTACTTTGATATTACAGAAGAGAGAGAGCAAGAGAGAAAGGAAGCTGTATCAACATCAGATAGAATACTCGCTGTTCTTCCAGTCCCGACATACGTAAATTACATACTATGTACATACAGCAAGACCCTGTGGCGACGATCCTCATCTGCCCATCTGCCCATCTGCCCTACGGCGGCTGCGTGCAGGAGAGATGCATGGCTCGATGGATTGACAATGTCTTCGTCCATACAGAGGGGGCCGACTATTGCTGTGTCAGTCAGTGTACATGTATGTGAGGATGCTAACCTATTAGGTTCGAGATCATCCTCAAGTTGTGCCGAAATCGAGTCGCCTTCAGCATGATGGACATCAAAGATCGTGTCCTGATCTAGGTTACCAGATTATATTGTTTTCAATTTAGGCAGATGTTAAAGATATTGATATGATGATACGAAACGCGCCAGACCCCCTGGTGAGATTCTAGCACATCCCCATCATTCGGTAGTTATGGCTCCTCAGCGCCACAATGATTGGCTCACGACCAAAGCGTTTTTCTTGTTATATACGGAGTATATATATATATATATCCATATATGATTAATGCGCTGAACCAGGTCTCTACCTAGATGTTATAACCCTGCCCCCTTTCATCTTGTATCACATACCTCCCACCGCCCGACCAACTACTACTACCTTGCGCCTAATGCTAATGCTAATGCTAATGCTAATGCTAATGCTAATGCTAATGCTAATGCTAATGCTAATGCTAATGCTAATGCTAATGCTAATGCTAATGCTAAACCTGTGTCTTTTGGTTCACAGCACAATCTACGGGCGCATGGCATGGTGTCTCCTATTTAAGCCTTCCATCGTTGGCTTGTGATTAGCTTGGCTACGGTGAGCTGGACTAGTTGCTATTGAGGTTGATTGCCGGTAATTCGAGCTGGCGCGTTCGATGAGCCAGTGCCTACTTGGTACCATTATTCGTCTGATCTCCAAACCCCCATCCACTATCGTCAACCATCAGAGAGAGTGAACACCCCCAACATGATGTGTCTATCCATGAAGAGATCGATGGTCGGTGGACGGTGGACGGTTTCACTTCTCAACGAGCTCCCCCAGTGCCGCTCTATTGTCCGAAGTCAGCTCCGAAGTTCGAACCAGCTTACGCTACGCTATTCGAAGAGATACTTGCTCGAAAGAGCTCAGATAAGCGGCTAGCCGCAAAGTCACAACTCTGAGGTTATTCGAGAGCACCAAGCCCATGGGCTGCAGCTCGACAGGGCCCCATGTCGTATCTCGACATCCCTAAATCTCATTTGGCGACAGGGCATAGTAGGTCTAGCTAGCGGGCATGGACAACTTGGGAGTGTGATTTAATTAAGGATTAATCTATTGCATTGGTATATCTCCAACGATACAACCATAATAATACGATGGTAATTACCTCCATCCGTAGCTAGGCGTTAACAGACTCGAGGGCCGGTTCAATCTCCCCGACTTCCCAGTATCCCATCCATTCTCCCAGCAGCGAACCCATATATTAGAGTACGACAGTACCTGCTTCCTTAGGATCTAGGTCCAGGTATCTATATATACCCGGTAAATACCTTCCTGGCTCTGGTACAGACGGCAACTAAGAAAAGGTACATAGATAATGATTTACTCCGTAATTAATTTAATCAATTCTCGGTTCCGGAAGCCTCGTGAAAATTGCCTGTTTGAGTCCTGGACGACAGATGCTGTTTTTGCCCGCCCCTCCCAATTTGCTCAATTTACCTGATTTACCTAATTTACCTCATTTACTTGATTTACTCTTTTTACTCTTTTTACCTTTCTTGGTTGCTTGGTTGCTTGGTTGCTTGCTTTGCTGGGTTGTTTGCTTCCCGTTCGCCGCATTTTAGTACCCGCCATCGCTTCTGCTTCGGCCCATATCTCTGGGTCACATCTATCCCCCCCTGGTCCCTAGCGATGACAGCGTCGGAGCTTCCCATTTTTGATTTGCAGAGGATTTCATCTATTCTTATTTTTCCGCCTGGCAGAGGAGAGTCGAAGCTTGAACCGGACAAGATCAAGATCGCTTTATGACGATAATGCGTCGCATTCCGGATGCTGACTTGAACTGATCCAATGGCAAATACCCCGAGGTCCGCCATTCCAATACGCTTGCGGGAAATAGTGACAGCCCTCGGACAGGCAGCGTGATGGACGGTCTCTCGAAAATAACCAATCAAAGCTGTAAAAGATCTGGACTATTGACAGGGCTACTGCATGAGGCCGTTTTTTGGTGCCTTTTTCGAGAGGACAACAGAGTCTCCAGACATACAGACATACAGATATACAAACAGGCAAACATACAAATGCACTCATGGAAGAAAGTATCAGGTAAATGTGAGTTTCCCTGATGATAGATAGCCTTTTCTCCTC